>JAQGBY010002997.1:0-20753 GCA_034698785.1 Mycogona germanica | reverse complement strand
TGCGGATATCACTTGAAGAATTGGCAAAAGAATCGTCGTCGTTGGTTAACATCCTCTGGGTGGGAACTGCTATAACCTTCTTTCGTTTGGCCGGTCGCAACTGCCTAGGAAGGAGATGGGTGATTGGCGGCCGTGCCACGTCAACCACCGGCAGAGGATCCTGGGCCGCAACATTGTTCGTGTTCACTCCGCCAGCAGATTGTTGGATATTGTACACCTTACCGGCCCAAATGTACGTCCCTGAGCCGCCAGCCAGAGCTTCCATGGCGGTGTCAGCTATCACCGAATTCACAGCTGGCGCACATGTTGGTGGCTCCGGTACAACTTTTGCTGGTCTTGGCTTGTACACAATATTTGATCTGTTCCAGGGGCCACACGAATCTACACCAACAGAACATTGATTTCAAACATTGGATTAATTGCTCCATTTCGTATCCCTTTACGGCGCATAACCAGATTAACATCTACACTA
Organism: Mycogona germanica; assembly: GCA_034698785.1. Classification (NCBI taxonomy): domain Eukaryota; kingdom Metazoa; phylum Arthropoda; class Diplopoda; order Chordeumatida; family Chordeumatidae; genus Mycogona; species Mycogona germanica. The sequence goes on along the minus strand of JAQGBY010002997.1, from coordinate 20,281 downwards.
AATTGAAACAACCAAAATTAATCGATGAATCGAATCATTTAAAAAACATTTACAACAATTTAAATAGAAATTGTCAACATTTTTCTTCGGGCGATCGATTGAAATATAAATTTAATCGAATTTAGTTCTTACAATCAGCTCTCTTATTTACAGCACTTATTCTGTCAATTGCATGGATATATTACTACCAAAGCTGAAACAACATTTTATTTTGCAGAAAACGTTTCATTTTTTAAAAGATGTGCGTTTATGTTCTTACCTATATTTAATAAATGGCCTAAATGTCGTGTCCGGCCGATTAGCTTCTGTTTGGTATCTTCGACACTCTCGAACTCAGGAGCGTAGCAAACATGCAGTACACCGCCAAAGAACGAACTTCCGTTCAACTTTCGTTTCACAAACCTAGAACCATACCAATAAAAAACACACGGAAAAAATTGAATTTTAGACGAGAAACGAGCTCAAATTATACGGAAAGAAACGAAAAATACACAGAGTATAAACTGTCAATGAGTGACTATTGGTGGTGAGTGACAGGCCACACGCGACATACTTGGCTGCTTGAATCTTGAGATAACAGACGACATAGACTTCTGTGAAGTCCTCGCACGGATATTCGTGTACGGCGTCCAATCGGGTGATTTCGCCGAAACCTTCGCACAAGTGACGGAGCTCGGTTTGTGCTCCAACGGCTGGAACGTTGAAGATTAGCAGAAACTTTGACTCCTGGTTGATGGTGTAAACCTGTAAACAAACAAATAAAAATTGTCTAGGGTCAAGGATTATTTTATAAACCTTAGTCTAAGGTATGGGTATGAACACTACTAAAATCCAATTAGTTTATCACATAAATGTTCTATAATTCAACAAGTCAGGCCTGTGCAGAATTACAGAAATATAGTTGAAGGGGGAGGAGTTTAATGTTGCTTTGGACTGGCTGATCATGTCCGGGCAGCCCGTTGGCGAGTTTTGAAGCTGGAAGGAGGGGGCCAGACCTAAGTCTTTGGAAGGTTGTTCCATTCGGTAACAACACTTCGGTATTGTTACCTTGAATAGACCATAACGTCACTGAACAGGTCGCGACAATTAGGCCCATTTCATATAATTAGAAACATGGCTATCATGCCACTGCGCACAAGGTTCTGCCAAAATATATTCGTTGCATTGTCTTCGCCACAATTTCGCAATGACTTGAAACAATGGTTACAGGTGGACATGACAGGTTAGCGTAAGCTCGCAAATTGGCTAAACATGAGTCGCTCCTTGGTATAAGAACACAAAAATCTTAAAAGGAGATAACACTACCTTGACTGCTGTGTCTTTGCGGCCCTGTCGATAGCGGGCCCGGGTCACACAGACATCGCTCTGATCATGATGCTTCAGCGGTTCAATTGTTTTAAGATTGATTGACATTTCGAGAACTCAGAAAACAAAAATATTTATATACCCCACGCGGAAAAACCGGGGAAACTTCACAGATTGAATTGAGTCAAATTCTAAAACCCAGCGTCTATAGACAACATCATATCGCGCAAGACTCGAGAACATAGGATCAAGCCTTGCATCGGATTCGATTGTATCAGAAAGTGCGCTGTCTGCAGACGCTAGATTCACCATGTAATTCACATGTGTTAGGAGTATTAGGTAAATATATGAAATGCGTCTATATTTGGAAGAGGTTGGACTGTAGCTAATATCGGCAGGGAACCTGAAGATAAAAACGCAACTATTTTGAGTCCGAATCATATATGTATGTGTGAACCCTCGATGCTGGAGTTTTTCATGATGACCGCTCATTGATTTGGTGGCAGCACAGTCAATTTACGAAATTCACTAAGAAAATGGCGTAAACGTTGGTGTCGTTTATTGCGTATCTCCAAATTTCCACTCTTGATAACTCGTAAATTGGCTCGGAAAATACTCTTACATTCCGTCGAAGATGTTTCTGGTTGGGTTGACCGGTGGTATTGCGACGGGCAAGAGCGCGGTGGCCGACATCTTTCGTGAGTTGGGCATCGAAGTTGTCGACGCCGATGTGATAGCTCGCCAAGGTAAGCAGACCTATAAAATCCCCCCCCCCTCCCAATGATATTTCAAAATACTCGTTTATTGATTCATTTCTGTCGTTTCCAGCACTTGAGCACATTTTTTCCTTGCGCACAGTCGATGATCAATTGCTCGAACACGTATACACTCGTTTGCCATGTCGTTATTTTACAGATTAATTATATAATAAGTATTGTTTCCCAGGTGCGCCGCACTACGCATTTTATTGGTCACGTCAAGTGATGGGATAATACTCCACTTGCAAAAAAGATTCTGCAAACCAATCCTTTTTCCAAACGTGTTCCTGGAACACTTCACTTTTGCCTCATTTGACATTCGCTTTTCTATTGCATGTGTAGTGGTGGAGCCAGGAAAGAAGGCGTGGAAGAAGATCAAGCACGAGTTTGGAACAGGCGTCATCAAGGAGTCAGGCGAAATCGATCGAGACAAGTTGGGCGACATTATTTTTTCGACTCCAGAGAAACGGCGCCGTCTCGATGCCATCACTCATCCGGAGATTTACAAACAGATATTCTGGATTGTCCTGCAATGTTTCTTCAAGGGTGGGGAAATCATTTTGGATTTATTTAACTCTTAATTTGGCTTACTTGATCACAACATTATTAGAAGTGCAATTTTTTAATAGTATTGTTAATAATTTACAACCCAATCTTTCAGGACACCAGTTTATCGTCCTGGATCTGCCTTTGCTGTACGAAAGCGGCGTTATGGTCGACTATGCACATAAAATTATTGTCGTTTCATGGTAGGAAACCAGAAGTATTGCTAAGTTGTTGTTTTACTTTGGGCAGGGGTTTCAGTCCTATCAGACGCAATCCTACTCCGGCGTTGACATCTGCACGTACTCCGTGCTTGAGATAGCACGAATGCTTTTGAATGGTAGTATTTTGTGATTTTTTCAGCGACGAAAAACAGCAGCTGGATCGTCTGCTGGCCAGGAACGGCTTGTCCAAGCCCGATGCCATGAAGCGGATCAACGCGCAGATGGCGCTTGAGGAGAAATGCAAGAAAGCCGACTTCATCGTAGACAACTCGCGCAGCCTGGCGGAGACGCGACGTCAGGTGGAGGCCACCTATCGCGTGCTGCGACACTCCAAGCACCACTGGCGTCTGCGTCTGCTGCTCGTCGTCTGGTTCGGCACGGTCACCGGCCTCATTCTCTGGTTAACCGGATTCTTTTCGGCCTGAGACTAGGGAGAGTAGTACCGCCGCCGTCGATTATCTAATAGGACTCAGCCTGCCACCCCTATAAGCTACGATGTTTTGGAACGATAGGGCCCACCAAAATTTGTGGCTGCGCAAACGTTACAATCGTCTTTGAGAATTTTCTAAAATCTACAATTTGATATATCGATGGTAGCGTTTCTGTCATTTAGCGTCAGTGGCATTCCTCTGACTGTTCAACGTCGGACCCGTTTATAATTATCTGGCACCCATTTTGCTATTAAGCTTCTTAGCCATAACTCGCTTTGACGTCAGATTATGTATTTTTCTCGTTTGTTGCGGACATTATTAACTGCGTATCTGAGATATCCGTTTCGCGAGGTAATTTTTCTTATAATCGATCGAAGCTGGTCTAGTTTAAACGGTGCTTTATGGGAATTTATAGTCAAATATACAATTTGTATGAGTGAGTAAAAATCTAGTCCGAAAAATTTGTATGCAAACAAGGCGAAGAGAAATTCTGAAATGTTGCTGCAGATAACCATAGCATTTTAAGCTTGAAGCATTCTCATAAACGGAGAGAATCTCGATGGAGTTTACAGACATTAAAAAAAACCTAGATAAACAATCGTTCCAATAATCGTAGCGACTAGTGGGTTCACAATTCCGCGTAACGTGTTCCGTTTCCAAATGTATATCGCAGTGTCTCGTAAATATCTATATGGATAGCGCTTTTATTTTTATTGTCTTGTACGGAGGTTGGGATGCAATTTCACGCTTTACGCAATTCTGTTCTTACCCCTTCAGAATTTTAGTTATTCGGAATCGCACTAGATGGATGGCATATGAATTGAAACGTATTTTAATATCTTCAGCACATTCGAGCAGTCTACCCTATTTTTACTCTCAATATTATCTTGAAATAAGTGTTTGATTTCATTATTGATATTACAGGTAGAACATTCCCTTTGAGAAAGTTCCTGGCTGCTATACTTATTAGTCATTATTTTGATTTTAGCAACGTTTGCTTTTTAGCATTTAGTTTTTTTCTAATAGCCTTTTGAAAATGCAAATGCTGTAATTGCTCACTTAAAACCAAGTCTAAATAAAATCTCGTATCTATTAAATTCAAAAGTATATTTCTTTTCAAGTGTTTAGTTTAACTTTGCAAAATGTAGAAGTATAAATACTCCATTTGTTTGCTATTGCAAAAATCCACGGTTTGTTGCACTTACTTCCAAAAACCTTTTGCGACCTAACCGTAAGTGTTATCCGCCATCAACAAGAAACCAAAAATAGTAAAAAGGAAATATAAGAACATGATTACTTTATTCAAAACCAAGTGACACGTCTTTTCAAAAATTCACAATTTAGTTTGAAGTTCCAAAAAGAAAAAAGATGACAAAGTCAGTCGGCTAAATGATTGTGTATAATGAAATGTCATCTCAACAAACAAAATGCGTTCAAAACAAATTATTCAAAACTACTACAGTATTAAAATAATCATTTTTGGCAAACTTGGGCTGCGGAGAACTGGATCAGATGACAATAAAACATTTAGGAGGTAGGTATGATTGGAGTGATTAATTTTCCTTCATAAAAATGTAATCTATGTTCTATAATCTGGAAAAGAAAAAAAAAGACAAAAAGCCGGGAATCAGTGGCAAACCCCTACTTTATTCATCTTCAATCATAATCAATATAATTTTTGCGCATAAATACTGGGATTGGGCTAATAGCCAAACTTGACTTGCTCATCAAAGTCGCTTTGAATCAAACGAAATCAGCAATAAAAAATAACGCATTTGTACCCTTTTCAATATAGGTCCCGCTTCAATTTGAAATAAACTTGAAACGGTTGTTACAATAACCCATAATCTACACAATAGATGACAGAAAACGTTTATGTTAATAGCGAAATAGATGTATCGGATACGTAATTTGATGTGCTTGACAGACGAAATCGCAATTCACAGATAAACTACCAACTCGATTTATATTTGGCATATTGTTTAACATAGGATGGTGCTAATTTTTAAAGTAATCGCCATACTCTTTTTTAGTGGCCACACGAAATTTGATATAATTAGTTCCGAGCAAGATTCACCATTTCCTCGCCACATCAAAAATCTTATCCACTTTTAACCTTGAATGGTGATCGAATTCGACCCATTGGAATTTGTACACACATTACAGATTTCCAAGATTATTTTGTGCAACGTAAAAGCCAGACGCGTAGGCAGAGTCTATAAATAAGACTAGGACAAAATAATCAGAAAAAATTAAAGCGTCTTATCAAATTGTTGAAGGTGAAAGGGAGGGGTGAGAGATAGATAGGTCAGAAAGATAGAAAGGTTAGAGCTACACAAATGCTACAGGTATAACTCTGGCCAATAGAATATGAAACACTACATAGAGTAAACATAAACGCACACAAATATATATATATATGCACTGTGAATGTGAACCGCCCGATGTTTGGTAGCAACGGATGACTATTAAATTTTTCTGGACCTAGTTTGACGCCTGTATACATGTATATATATATAATCGGTCGAATGCTTACGTTCGCATTGATTAATCTGAGCAGCGGGTGCAAACATACATTTATATATATATACAAATTTGATGGTGACAAGGACCAATAATTCGCAAGACAAGGCTTACGAAATCTTGGTAGAGGGAGGACAGAGTTAGGGTTTTTTTTTAGTGATTTGACACGGCACTGCAGAAAATGCAAACGAACCAGCAAGTTAGTCGAGTCAGTTTGGTTGTGGCATTATACAGTTGAAGTACCGACTTCATAGAACTTCGCGAAAGTAGCACATAGTACAACAGCAAACGCAGTCAAATTAATGAGGGGAGCAGGGATGTTAAAAACATCAATGTAAAAAATGAAGCGCTCGCGAGTTCCATCCTTAGCAACACGTTGATTTGCAAATTGAATTTGTTTAAATCACGCAACAACGATAATGACTAATGTTAATGATATTTTTCCCCCGAAGTCAAGAAAATATCATATTTGCTGCATATATCTACGACCACAAAAGTGGGGATGATCTAAATTTCGGTAATTTTGAAAGCCTGGTAATATTAGCTACGCAGGATTGCTCAGTCAAAACTATCATAATTTCAGCAAAGTTTGTTTCATCGATTAGAAACTCCTTCCATGTTTGCGTCATTTAAACTTGCATACAGGAGAACAATCTGTAGTGCTGCACCAAAAAGCGAAGACGCTAAAATTACTGTCCACGTTCGAACAAGCTAGAACTGTCGAGAGCACAGGACAGTGAACGATCTGCATGAAGCTAGACTACCACCACATTCCATCTTCCAATTTACAACTAGAACCATAAAATCAGTTTTTCTCGCGTGAATCAAAAAACTAATCCCACCAAAATCTACGGAATGTTTCTCTTCTCTCTTTTTTGTAATAGCTGCGTACATTTCCTACATTCGCAGCAGGTCCGGGTCAGTGTCGTGAAAGTGAGACTAATAATAAAAATATTTTCAACCTTTCCGACTAGACTTCGGAAAACATTTTAAAAAAATGAATTATTTCTCCCTTCAAATAGTAATTTTTTCTCTCCACATATATTTATGAACGTGCTTCTCTTTTCTCTTAAAAAAAACCCCAACGACACTGGACTATAAAATTCACTGCGTTGCGGGGATCGATTTGATCTCCCGTGACTCAGGACTAAAATGCCTTGCCAGTCAAGAGGTTTAAACGCACCAGAGCGCACGGACGCGAGATATTCACGATTGTGTCTGAATGGCGCTATAACGGCCAGGTCGATTGACGAGCGTGATTACGATCGAAAAGAATTAAAATCGAGGCACTACTAAAAAAAAAACCACGATCGTCGAATCTGTCTACCTACCTACAAGGGGGTTGGTGGGATATATGATTAAAGTGAGAGATATCAGATACACGCATCGGGGCTATAGCATCGTGTTGTCGTTGCCGAGTGTCAAAGTTCTGGGAGCTCGAGAGATGCGTTCGGATTTTGCGATTTCGATTCTCGTAATAGAAAACCAGTGAGGATTTAAGATTACCGAGTCATGTGGTCAACTTGAAGGATACTGCACATTTCATAAATCAATTTAAATCTAACCAATAAACGTTCCGACTATTGACACTTTCAATTGCGAGGATTTAAGAACCTTGAGCTGAAAGAACTTAGGCGCTCACAACAAACGATGGCCACTACCACATAATTGGCCAGCATAACACATGACGCTTGATGTGGTCACACGTGACATAAAATACGACCAAATGTGTGGTGGGAGAAGAGTTCACTGGCGATGGCTTACATGATCGCCAACAAGGTGATTTTAATCGACTGGGCTATAGGGGGAGCGAAAAGGGTGGGGTAGAGTACAGCACTGCTCCACAGGCCACGTTAATGTTTCTCGCATCACCGAGGCAACGCGCGACTACAAATGGCGACTGGGGCTTTACCCCAATTAAAACAAAAATATAACTCGCTTTTGCAACAAAATGCTATCTATTCCCAACGGTCCAAACCAGAATTACGACCTTTTTTTGCCTGGACAACTATTTGGTCAAGAGAACTTGCGTGTACAAGTATACACTAATTGGTGAGGACCCCTCCAATATTTGCATGACGAAAGTTTCAGAAAAAGAAACAAAGAAAAAAAAATGTTGAGCAGTATGTACTAAAAATGTTGGAGGATGAAGTGTTTTGGGCATGTCGAAAATATAGACGGTGCGCATTGTTGAATGGACACAAGAGTGAGGGGTATGATCAATGAGGAAACCACTGATCGAAAAGTGGAGTCTACTAATCTTGAATACAAAATTTACGTTAGGTCATCAAATAATTACTAAAAATAATTAACGACAGAAATAATGACGATTGAGTTCAGATAATCAGATAATGCCTCGTCAGGAGGCAGAAACAAAAGACAAATTTATGTGTATTTTAATTAAAACAAAACCAAGTTGACTTTTTCAAAAAGTCAAAAGTCACGTCAACAGTGGACGATCTCTTATTGCGAAAGACAACTTTAGAAAAAAATAACCTGTGCTGAGAAAATTCTTTCGTCAATCGACTCCTCTAACCTTTTAAAATGGTAAAAAAAAATCAAAATTTTAGGAGTTTCGCAAATCAAATTTCGGAGAGCCGTATGTGGCTCACAACTGTTGCAGAGATAACTCGAGATCAGTAGACATTCCCATCTGGGAGGAAGGGGAAATGCGAGAGGTCAGAGGGGATGAGGAAAATAAAATCCCGCCAACTAGCGGCCCATGCTGCCCATGGAGGAATTGCGCATGCTCTGGGTCATGATGGGATAGGAGACCAGCGGCGCCTGCTGCCCGGGCGCATTGGACGAGGGCGCCATGGACGAGTGGCGATCGTCTCCACCGCCACCTCCTCCACCACCACCACCGCCCGAAGCCTTACCGAGTCGCAACTGCGCATTCTGATCCAACAGAAATTCGTTGGTGGCCGTCAGATCGCCCACCGTCTTTTTGAGCTCGTCGACCTTGCGCCGCAGGAAGGCGTTCTCCTCCTCCAGAATGTAGAAATCGGGCGGGCCGCCGCCGCCGGGCCGGCCACCAGGGGGCATGCCACCTCCGTTGCCACCGCCACCAAACTCTCCGTACATGCGACGCTTGCGCTCCGGCGGCTCGTAGTAGTCGTAGTTGTCGTAGTTGGGACCGCCACCACCGCCGCCGCCTCCATACATGCCGCCGAAGTGGTGAGGCGGCTGACGGTTGAAATCGCCGCCCGGACCGCCCATGTTGTGATCGACGTGCCGGAACTTGCAGTGCATGCCGCGCCGACAGTCGCCCTTCAGGTAGTCCTTGCAGATAGGCACGGACTCATCGTGTTGGGGCAGGTCGTCGTGCGGCCCTCCGCCCTCGTGCATCATGTCGGCCACGCGGGGCGGCAGCTCGCCGTTGCTGTGATAGTAGTCTTCATCCGCGCGCGAGCAGTGGATGAACTTGCAGTTGACGCGCCGGCACTCCTTGTTTTGGAAGTCGTGGCAGAAGACCAGGTCGCCCTTGCGTCCGCCGCCGCCTCCGGCGTCATCGCCGCCGTTGCCGCCACCACCACTTCCAGCTCCCTCCTCGTCTTCGTCAGGGTGACGGTACTTGCAGCGCTTGCCGCGTCGGCACACGTTGCGCTGATAGTCGCGACAGATGTTGTCGTCGGTGGCGCCGCCCGACGTGGAACCGCCACCGCCGCCACTTCCGGCGCCGCCGGTAGCCACCTCGCCGCCATTCAAATCGTCGTGCGTCGCGTCGTCCGCCATAATCGGTTTTCGCTCGCTCTCGCTCCCTCTCTCACGCCACCTACTCGGCTGCTATTGGTCGCTCGTGTGTTTTTGGTTTTTAAGGTCTGGTTTTTTGTGTGCGGGACTAGGGGGCGCTGCTGCTGCAGGTCTCGCTAGTTGGGCGTCTATAGCGATCGCAGGTGTTCTGTCTGGTACTAGCGCCTTCTCGCACACGCTCACTGCGCCCCGCTCTGTCTCCCTCGCGTCTCAGCAGCAGCAGATGCAGCGACAGCAGTAATAGTTTCTATCTCTGTCTCTTGTCACGGGGTGGGCGATGTGCGGGCAACTTCGCGCTGGTAGACACACGGCAGCGGCATGCAACAACAAACTAGCGGCCAGCGCTGGCAGTGACAGATATCTGTAAAGGACCAAAGCGGCGATTAGTTTGACCGGGCGCAAATTGCAAAAATAAAATACGACGTGGAATTAATATTTATTTATTAGCATATTCTTGTGCGATACGGAGATCTTGGGCGCTGAGTGTGAGCGCCACGCCTAGCGTACAACGTAAAACTTGTGGGTTCGTCCATGTACAGGACTGATGGAGCAAAATACCTATAGACAACTAGAGTGCTGTGTAAAGGGGAATGTTGTATTGTAAAAACAAGTGCGGGTGAACACGATGGAGCATTTCACGTGAAACTCCCCAACAAATTTCAAGTGTAATGGTCGGTCAATAGACGCGTATGTCGCGAAAAAAGTTCAAAACGCAATTTGATTTAACAGAAACTAAATTAACCCAGACAGTGCCTATGTTTACATGTTCAGGATATATATTTTTAAAAGTAGTTCCTGTATAGCTTCGAATAAACCAACTTTTCCCCAAGTAATACCTGAACAACTGGTATGGCGTGCTTGCCGAAAGTGTAACAGGTTGTTTTGCATGTGCGACAGGGTGCATATTAAAACTCGTACGCATATGAGGAAATATTCAATATTTTGCTTCAAACTGAAACCTCGACACTCAAAATTATTCACGCCGCAATAATACGCCGTTGATATTTAAAGTTCATTCAAATTTGCAGATTTCCACTTTTACTCAACCACCAAAGTATTTTGCCGAATGAATTTTAAGTTTCTTTCTACAAAATAGGGTAACGCGTAAAAACAGCAACTCGTTCAGTGATGTTTATTATCCAGTTCTAACCCAAAATTACTTAGTGAACAGTTTCAACAAGTATGTCACTTGCATATACCGAGGAGATGAACCGTTCCATGAAGATTCCTATCTTGGGAATAACATTTTTCTGCGCTCAGGCAATATTGTTATCACATTCACTAAGACGGAATTTTTGGAACCAGCCAAAAATAGCCTGCCAATTAAAACAGTTCAATGATCAATCTGTTGAATAACACTTTCTTAAATAGTAGGCAGCTCAGGGATACCAAATTGCAGTTTTGGCGCCAAGATCTATCCCGTCCCCGCAGCTTGCTCACTCACACACATAAAGAGGCCCCTCCCCCTCCCGGATCACGTGGCTAACTCACCAATGGCCACTAGCTCACTAAGGTAGGCCTAAAAACGCGCTCGCCTAAGCCTATTCCTGCAACGCACACGCCGGCTTTGTTCTCGGAGTCCGCTATCGACCCGTGCGTGCCCCACTTCCCATCACCCGCACTATTTCACACGAATAAGAATAGCTCCTGCACTGGCCCACTCCTCCAACCTACAAGACCCTACATTTTTGTAAAACACGTATCTGCGCACAAAGCGACGCACAACGGGCGCCTAATGAGATCCCACGCTTCAACGTACGACACTGAAACATCAAATTTCAACGACCATAAACGCGGCTCAAGCGGTCCTTAAACGCGACCATGGTTTTAGAAAAGTTGTCAGGCATCGTCCAGACATGCATTCGGTAACTAACAGTATCACTATTATTAAAAAATCGCATACAATTTATTTCGGCGCGCATAGGACGCCTCTTTTTCGCCGGCATTAGGCCTAATGTAGTCAGCGAGCATTGAATAAGATATGCGCAGGGTACGTTCCACTATTGTTTTGATTGTTAAGCACTGGGATATATGGTTACTTGATTATTGGTCAACGCGCCCCAGCCAAATCCTAATTTAAGCATGAATCTTGATCGAAGCGTAGGCTTATAACGCAACAAACGCAATTTCATACGGCCTATTTCTACACACGCACTGCACACTGACAATAGTTTCGAGTATTATAACCGTCGCCAGTTATATACCTACCGTTGACACGATAAAACTACGAACCACACGAGCAAAATTGACAGGTTTCTTGGGTTTCCTTAACGTTGAATATAGACAAAACCCACGATGTCGACCATCTTTCTTCGCTGCGGCACGCCAGACGAAGGTGACCACTTAGCATGTCTCAATGGTATCCCTATTGCGGCTTGACCGGCAAAAATTCCAATTAAACGTAAAATAGCTAATTGTAACGAGTTATGCATAATTTTAAAATTAGTAAATAGCTAGGCGTTACTATAACAAATATTGAGATTAGAATGTCTCATTATATTTTTAATATATTTTACGTTTTTGTCAGGCTTTTGTCACAAACCAACGCCAGGGGCGCCACTGACTGGGGAGAAAGTGAATGGCAAGGGGCGCGAATTTTGAACTATGCTGGCGCTGGATGCTGCTTCCAGTATAATACATGATTACTAATACCATAACCATTCACTAAATTTAGCTAATAATCATTGATGAGGGACTGTGTCAAAGCTTTGCAAAAATCTAAGAAAATCAAATCTTGCAATATCCAAGGACTTCTGAAGGTCATGATTGAGAGAAGGACAAGCTGTCCACAAGAACGTCCCTTCATAAACCCATGTTGTGCCCATAACATTGGAAAATATATGCTCCAATAATTTATCAACAACCGAGGTAAGAGAAATTGGTCTGTAGTTATTTAGATCAGACTTTTTGCCTGACTTATAAATTGGATAAATTATTCTGGTAAGATTCCTTTATCAAGAGATTTCTCAAATAATTTGGTTAAATCCTGGGAAAATTCTGCTGCCATTTCATGAAGTACGAGGCGATACTTCATCTGATCCCAGAGATTTATTAGGATTAAGCCCCTTTAGCTGGGCCAAAACTCCAGCTTCATGTGCTACTATACTTTCCATGTCAATGAAAAAGAGAAACAGTTCTGAGGACAACTCACTTGAACTCGCTGGAATAAAAGTTTTAATAAAACTTTTTTATACCAGCAACAAACCTGACACAATTTGATTCATTAAGCATTCATGCACATTGGAGTTACTCAAAATCAAACAATTAGGGGAGCATTTTTTGGTTGCATTAAATAACATTTTCTTTTAATAGGCATTATATTCAAAAAACACAATTTCCTAGTGAATATACAAAAATGATAAATTTACTGTGATATAAAAGATAGCTGTAATAGAGCCATTCCTGTAACGAAGTTCAACAAAAACAGTCACCATTATTGAAAAAGCTCTACGAAACAAATAGTTTCATTACAGATCTACCAACAATCAATTTGCCAATATATTGATGTGATTAAAATCTAGTCATCTATAAATTTAGCATATCTGTATTGGATCTTCCGTTGCTTATTCCAGCAATAAATGCAACCAATAGCGAACATCATCATGACCACTGTCTGACACAGCAATACTGCTGTCACTATGAAAAAGAGAAAATGAATGAACTTTAGACTGACTTCAAAACACAGTTTATATGTTGATATTCATATGTACAGAGTGACACATAAAAAAGAACACCCCTATTTAATTCGTTGTTTCAAGTCTTCGATATTTGTAATCTTCGATTTGTAAACCCTTTCCTGGAGAACTTCCCAAATTTTGTAGTCCACTGGATTCAAGTCTGGACTGTTTGGTGGCCAGTGGTTGTGTCCGGAAAAAGTTTTTTGGTCAAAAGTTCATCCCTGTAATATTTTCCATTGATCTTAACTCCGGGTTCAACCTGGTTTAATTCCAGTTCAACAGACACAATCACCGATTTGCTAAATGTTCGGTTTGCAAATGTTGCAAATTTGAATATCTACTAATTAAAGTAGATCACTGCAAAATTGTATTTAAATCTAAGCATTTTAGCGAACTTGTGATATTTTTAATAAGGGTGCTCTTTTTATGACTCAGTGTATAACTAACCTGTCGCTGACAAGTGTTTGACAAATTTGGATGCCACTCCGCACTCCTCTAGGATGTCCGCTGGAATAACTGATCTGGTGAGCATCACGAATTCATCAATCGGACAATAAGATGTACAGTAAGGGATGGTCAGCAACTGTGGTTCCATCCTGCTGTTGTTGCGATAATAAATCTGAAATCAATGCAATGTGCGACGGCGTGGAACATTTTGTAAGTGATAATGAAATGTTAAAAATAAATTGTTAAACAAATATATATATTGTAATTGGCAGGCAGTGAGTCGCTATTAACACAAGTTTTATTAATGGAGAAGTCACTTACTTCAACACCATACTCGCCAGGTTTCGTTTCCAGCAGATCCACAATGACAGCTGAAGCGAACGGTGGAGTCAGATTGTTAAAAATGCCAAGGGCCATTAGAAAGGCACTGATCAATTCATCATGCTACAACCAAATGAATATAACGACACAATTGTTTTCAAGTTAAAAAAAACATTTATAATGTTTGGATTATGTTTTATGGAAAATGTTTCAACATTTTTATTTTGTTTCGTTTTTGTTGATCAACACAAAGCATTGTGTTGCAGACAAAGCAGTCAACATGTTAATCTGAGAAATAAGATAATTAAGAAAATAAGCTATATAACTTACGCTTGAAAATAAGAACACTTTCGTGTGCTCATTGGATCCGTTTATTCGCAAATGCATGTTCGTGATCATGTGGGACAGCATTGGACCTCGCGAAAAGACACATAAATAAAATTTATTAAAACATTATGATTATGATGGCAAATGAAAAACACATTTAAACTTTAAAGTATTGTTCCAAACAAATCGAAAATGCAATGGAACCTTTCATCTACCTCCACGGAGTCTTTGACTCTTCGCCGTTGAGTATGACCAACGAAATCGAAGATGAGATAAATTATGTAGTCGGTCATACTCTGGTTCGGCCCAACTTGGAATTGCCATGTTATGCAGTTTCTGATAAGAATAACAAAATACTATTAAATATATCAAATAGGGAAACATTTGCTCATTATGTTGTGCATGTAGTGCACGCGAGAATAACCACTGTGAGAAAATAAATGAAACAATCATTGGTTTGAAATGTCAACTGGTGTGGCCTGAATAGTTTTGAATTTCAATTCCAATCACTCACTTCAATATCAATGGTGTCAAATATTGGATACATATGTCGAAAGCGTGTCACCGGAATTCCAGCGTAGGTGTTAAACACGGAAAGCAGTTTCTGTAACAATGAAATGTCAATAACCACGAGAATAATCATTTATGGTCATTCAAAATAAAGAAAAAATAAGTTTACTTACTGCATTCTCTGCTTCGACCTCTTTTATAAGTGGTGAGTTCATAATATCATTCAACTCCTCGACGTAGCTGGGACAGTCCGCACCGTCAGCAACAATCTGCCAACAGTTTGTAAAATTAAAAACCGAAAGAACACTTCAATCTTCAAAGTTGAAATTAAAAAATATTATTTAGCAATAAACTGATATTAATCTGATTGGTTTGATAAATAAGTTTGAAAATAGCAAAGCAATATAAAAGTATTGAATATTTTTCCAGGATTTAAAACCTACTAACAAATTGCTAGCAACATTCTTTTGAAAATATTACACCAAATAAAGTTTAGAACATCATTTTCTACAAATTGCACTCATTTGTATTCTGTACTCACATAATCGGTAGCAATTGGTCGTGTGTGAACCGGAATTAGTTGCCATGGAAACTCATCTTTCTTCGGGTGACCATCGGAAATTTGATACAATCCGGTCAGCATGCTGTATGCACTCATCAAGGTGCGGTCAGTGTCACTGCTATTGACAAGAATTTCCGAGAAGTTGTAAGTGGAACCTAACAGACTGTTGTACCGATGCCGTAGGTAGGTGCCCAATTCGAGCAACTGCTTCTTGCCGGCCTAAAGGAACCAAAAACAAATAAAAATTTAGTGTCACTACCCATATCAATTGCAAAATCTTTGACAAGTGAAATGCTACAAAAATAATCAAAGTATGTTGGGAGAAAGCAGCTACCCTTGTACAGCACTCTTGGAGTTACACCAATTTGAGATGAAATAAGAAAATACAAGTTCGTTTCAAACAGTTATAAAAAAGCACTAAATACATACATAAACACATGTAGTTTGCAAATCCGAAAAAATAGAAGCACAGATATAATGCGATTATTTCTTTTTGTGAATTCGAACATAAAAATATAAATTTAAGATCTTACATTTGTGAGCTGCATAAAACCTTGCGACCGCCAGTAATTTAGATGAGGATCATTTGGATAGGACGCCATAGGCGTGCGGTCTCCGTGTCGAAACACCTTAGCAAAAAGCAAAATAAATAATACAAATTATAAATTAGTAGAATTCCGAATATTGCATTCCCCGAAAACTTGACAATGTACATTCTAAAGATTATCTTATATAGATGTCATCTCATTAAATAAGAAATAACTCGCACACAATATTCAAGATCTGGAAGCTAACAAATAGTATAGCAATTTTATCAAAATTTTAAGAGAAAAATCTACTCACAATTTGAGTCAATATAACCTTTCCTTTCCTTTCTGACACGCAGCACGGTATGTCCAATGCAAAGAGGAGTAACACGAGGAATAAATAGGGCGACTCCATTTTAGAAGGTGCATGCATCTGTCACAGGGAACCTTGAACTTGATCTTTCAATGCGAACGTCAGAACGCGTGTTCTATTGGAGATGAGCTAGCTAGTCAAAAAGAACGACCAATAGTGCCACCAACAGAAAAAAGTAATAAAAAGGTGAGGGTTTGTAACGCAGACAGCAACAGGATAAACAGAATAGTGGCCCCAACGCTACTTCGGGCAAGGACACCTGCTTTGCTGAACTTGTTTCACAAATAAACACCAGTAGATTGTGAAACCGATATTGGCACATGACATAAACACCTGTTGCATAAACACTGCACATGTGGGCACACTCAGTGCGCTCTCTAGTGGCAAGGTATAAATGTGGAATAACTGGCAAAACAAATTAGCCCAAAAAGGCTCTTATTAAGGGTGCATCAGGTGCACTATATTTGTTATTGATCAATATATATATTTCCCCCCTTTACTGTAGTCTCTACACTACAGGCGTTTCTGTATCCCTCTTGTTGCTTAGTCACTATGACGAGTCACATTTTTACCAATACCCCGGGATCGAATAATCGAGAGCCCACCACACCGGGAATCGGACCCGGGACCGCCGAGCCAGTCAGTCGCAATACCGACTGGGCTACGACGAGTTGTTGAATCGTCGAATTGAAACAAGCTCATAGCAAATTCCAAATTTTATCCCATTCTATTGATACAATAATTGACCATACGAACTGCTCAAATAGCCATACGAACTGCTCAAAGTTGATTCAATAAAATTTTTGAAATGGCAGATCACGTGAACGTCACACAATTTTTAAAATTACAAATAAGTTTCTAAATCAAAGTTGTCGCTTGCACTAGTCACAAATAAATACGCATGCACATCATCGGTTAATCAGTCTATGAAAATAAATAAAAGATTGACCAAAGATTGAATTTATTGCAAAAGCGCTTCCACAAAACAAGCAACTTAATAAAAAATTCAGATCTACAACAAACTAACAGAAGTACTTTTTTATGCAAGCAATACCCCTCTTGGTGCTATGCAAGGGACACATTTTCACCAGTACCCCGGGAATCGAACCCGGGACCACCGAGCCACAGTCAGTTGCAATACCGACTGGCTACGACGACGAGTCGTACCTTTTTAAGTTTCAATCAATCTCAATAATATATTGAAAACTTCCGTGAGCGTTTCAGGGAGGAAAATTTCCATGTATCACAATTTCAATAAGAGACTTTGGGGGATGGAATGAGATAAACAAATGACAAACTAAAACGTACACAAAAATAAGCAGTTATTATGCCAAAAGCTCAACGTTCATTTTACTCAGAATATTAAATAAAAAGTGAAGCACAAGCAGATTCGGATATATTTCATTAAAAACACAAAGTTTAGCGGTCAGCCATCGCGGTTCTTACAGATATCATTCCTTTCGTCGTTTTATTCCTGTACCTTTCGGATCTTGCCGCTAAACTATCTAGTTTTGTGCTTTTTAATCAAAATATTAAGTCACAGGCGCCCTGTAAAAATCTTGAGTGAAAACATGAAAAAAATCGGCCACTAAAACTAAGTACAGTCACAGGAAAATGTGAAACAAGTTTAGTACATCAAGCGTTTCAACCCAAGAACATGTTTAGAAATGTTAGGAATTCGCCTATGCCGATCCCAATTAAGTAATACTTTTGGAACGCTGTCTGGAAGAATGAGGGGTTTATCGGAATAGCAGAATACCAGTTGTACTAAAAGATCCTTTCACTGGGAGCTTGACGAGACACAGATAACATGACCCCATTGAAAAGTGGAACACAATTAATTCAATTTGAATGCCCAAAAATAGAATAATTCACTTATTTGATACAAATACAGTCTCCTTTCATACTGGCAAGAAAATAACAATGGCTACATTAAAAATATACCGGAATAGACGTCTGGTTTAGTGAACTCGCAACGATTAAAAACTTATATTAAAAATAGGGAAAATTCGTAACCTTAATTCATATCGTGATAAATTCACTACAAAATTAATAAATTCGTAACAACGAAATGTCAAATTTAAATTACAAATGCACCTCGCCCATAGACCAATACATCTTTAAAAATTAGTTGGAAAAATCAATCACCGACATTCATAAAATTCTCGCGAATCTTTTAAGGAACCCTGAATTAGATTTCTCAATAGATAATTTGTTTTCTTGGGGATAGTTGGGCAAAGTTGCGGCTCGGGAAGACAGTGATAAGCAGCCGACAACGTTGGACCAAACACACAAATATTTAATCAGCACATAGTCTGGAATGCTGCAACGATACGCGGTCACCAGATAATGCTAATTATGCGTCTTTAATGTAAAGACATTAGCTCAAGTTGTTCCGACGTATTCAGAAAAATTAATGCTGAGCTTGACGAAGTGGACGACGCAGCCACACAAAAAATTCGTTAAGTTCATGCGACATTCGAAGTTTCAAAACTCAATTTTCAATTAAAGCGCCTTCTCGCTACATGTGGGTAACGAAGCTCCATTCTAATACTCGCACAAACAGTAGAAACTCAATGGCGCTGCCCCGGGTATTATATACAATTTCCACATTTGCAAAATTATTCGCTTTCAACCATAATGTATCGGTACTTGTTAGTCCTTCGTCTCCTCCAAAAGTAGTAGCCTATCGCTGCACAAATTATCAGCAGAGCCACAAGAGAAAACACTCCCAATGCCACTGAAAATAGAATAAGAAACCGCGTCTGTGATAAAACTCCATTTCGAAATATGAAACTAGTTGGAAAATTCAACAGTCAATAGTTGAAAAGATATCAAATAAACTCATGTATTGTTTTGACATTGAATGTTTCGAGAATGAGCTCAACTGACTAAGCAAGTCATTATTTAGCAACGGATCGAAGTCTATAAGATATAAAGTTCTCAAAGCCAATGTTCAGATATGTACCACTCGTCGTAGCCCAGTCGGTATTGCGACTGACTGTGGCTCGGCGGTCGCGGGTTCAATTCCCGGCGCAGGCTTTCGAAAATTTCGATCCCGTGGCACTGGATGTGCCCCTCGCACAGTGCCTGAACACCAAGAGGGGTACAGAACACCTGTAGTGCGGTTGACTACAGTTGATTGGTAAAAAAGAAATATGCTATGCTTCTTCGCTCGTGGTCTTTTTGACAAAACTTATGAAGCCTACTACAGTTTCTGAACTTCAGAGACTGTAGCATGCTATACAAATTTTGTAGCGTGACACATGGGATATTTGATAATGTCTTGCTTAAGTCCTTTGTTGTTTATTTAAATTTTGTAAGAGATCAAATAAGGCTCAAAATTCATCAAAATTAAATTTCAAAGTAATGGAAATTTCGGAAGTGTTAAAAATAATGTTGATTTAAGTCACACTTTTCAGTTACGCGATGCAAAATTCCAGGAGCATATTCCTTTGATACAAATTTAGAGTTTTTTCTAATAGAAAAAACACCAGATTCTTACTTAACTTTCTGGCAGCTCAAAAATTCTTAAAAACACAAACTCAATCCTGAGAGAACATATTTTAATGTGCGACAGTCAGTAAACAGTGCAAATGAGAAAATACAGTAGAACGCTGAAGTCAAGTTAGAAGCAAAGAAGAAGCGTAGTGAATAAATCACAAACAAACAAATGAATATTAAAGCTTAAGAGATAAGAGCGGCATGCAAAAATATATACACCAACGTCAAAAGAATAAGAACCTGACATAATATTTCCAAATTAACAAACTACTCAATTTCTTCCGAAATTACTGAAAATAATTAAGATTCGCATTTACCGAAGTTCAAAATTCGCTTTTTAAGTTTTAATACCAACCCACATTCCATACTAGAGTTTTCTATAATTAATTTCATCAAATAGTTCAGGTAAGTCGGATTTAAAAAAATGAAAAAGCGAATCTAAATTTTGCCAAAATAATAGTGAACGATGCTGAAGAAAAAAGAGCATGCAATCGAG
>JAQGBY010002996.1:0-20753 GCA_034698785.1 Mycogona germanica | reverse complement strand
CTCGCAAAGTGCCTAAGCACCATGAGGGGGACGTAAAGCCTGTAGTGCGGTTGACTGCAGTTGATTGGAAGCAAAAAAAAAAGATTTTCTGGTGATCATTTGAAATGTGATCCTGATAGATCGGTTCAACCATCTTTCAAACTTTGTCCGGATCTCAAGAGGATTTATACGGTCGCGATGGCCCCAGCCACACGCGTGCATTCGCACGCAAGACATTACGCGCAAAAAAAACACAGCCCAATTGTGGCTCGCTTTTGCCCAAATCAATAGCAAAAAAGCTCAGTGCGTGTACTTGTCCACACTCGCGCACCACACAATCACAACACACACAAAAGTCGGAAGAAGTAAAGAAAATAAAAAGCGCGCGTTCGACTATTCTAGATATGTGCATGATGGCCCGGCGCAGGTATAATAATACGCGGGGTCTCCACACACACACACACGCACACGCATCTCGCCCCCTAGGAGCGCGCTACACGCCGATACACACGCACGGTAGGTATTATCACCGACGAGTGTATATAGCTAGGCGACCACAGGTGCTCATCGGTAGGCGGCGTTGGTGGCGGCGGCGGCGGCGGCGGCGGCGGCGGCGGCCAAAGGACACGACTCCCTGTCGCCAATACACACACACACACCGTCGGCCAGAACCGAGGCAAAACCAGCAGAGGACCCGACGAAGCGTCTAAATACACATACTTCAAGAGGGCACGCAGGCAGGAGGTCTTGTCATTTGATACGGACGACTTGTGAGATACGCGGCGGTAGCGCTCTCCACCGTTCAAACGTTTCATCCTATCGCTCTCTCGCTCTCGCCTCATTCTCCTTTTGGCGCACGCCAGGTATATCGACAGGTCTGGCGCAAGACCGGCATAGATACACATCCGCACGGACCACCTTTTTGTTATATAGGGGCGCACGTGGGTTCCTCCGAGCGAACCCGGCCATCATCGTAAAGGCCCGACTGTCAACAGAAACATAAAAGACGAATCAACAACCATTTCGTTAATTTATATCGCGCTTGCTGGTGAGGAGACGACAGAAGAAAGAGGCCATCAACCGTTTTCTAAACAGATAGGGAGTTCGTCGCTTGGTTTATAGCGCCACCGAGTAATCGACACCCCATAATAAATCCGGGGTCTATTTATTCATGTAAAAGCTGTTCAAATACTGGGGCGCGCGCGACGTGCTGGAAGAACTGGTGGCTGTGAATGGGACGCAAGTTCTCACTAACAGGTGGTTCCCGACTATTTCCATGAGCAATTACGATCGAGATAAAATCAAATTCGCTGTTAAATTAAACAGAAAGACTTTTCCAATCAAGTGAAGAAAAGAGAAATTGGGTCATTTTTGAAAGACTAATAAACATCATCACATATGGTTGTCTTCGGTGACGATCAAGGAATCATTGATGGACTCGACCACCGGAAATGATGGACTCTGTTGGAGCTGCGACACCGGCGACAATCACAACCTAGTACCAGATGGGCCGACCATCCACCAAATCTGTTGAGCGTCGACAGAAAATTCCGGAGTTCCACGATAAGGTCCCACACCAACAAACAGGTTCATTCTTAACGGGAACATAGCCAAAGGCCACCCGTAGTATTACCCCAAACTGTGATGCGGTCTGCCCGCAAGATCGGGTTCCCGCTGACTACAAATCTGACCGAACGACCAACATCGATAATCGATTATCAATCGATCATCGATCGCCGATCGCCGACAAGTTTCCGTGAGAGAAATGCTTCATTCTTCCATGCGTCATCAATTGGTTTGGTTCACATTGCTCCTGCTAGGATCACCAATCATGAGGTAAGTTCAGTGATTTATGGTATTTTTTTAAATATTTTTCTCTTACGGCAACAATGTCTTGGGTCAGATTTACACATTCAGGTCATGCGACGTTAGTTCAACTGACATAGACTTACTTGGCGAACTCGTAGGTCCAATAATAATCGAACATTATACATTACAGCCTTGTTACTCGTGGACTAGCAACTTTATTGATATATTAATTACTTTTGAAACTATCTGGATTTTAAAACATGCCTGGCATCAATTGTTGCATTTCTAAGACAGGCCGGACGAAAAAGGATGAACAAGAGTTGGCGATAACTCTTCTAATATGAAATTGAAAAAATTTAACTAAAGAACCGTGGGAACCTGACGCTACAGCTAAGACGAAGACGATTCACATCTAACAAATGTACCACATCCACATCTCCCGTAGAAAATTAATATTTATAATTACCCAAGGTGGACAGTACCGGGTTCTCCCACGCCACTGAAATTTTTATTGAAAATAATCCAGACGTTCTTCCTATTATGCAGTTACCAATAATAACCTAGGAACCTATAACAATGAGAACATAGGAATCAAAATGAATTCATTATGCTATTCGTATTTTTTCGGTTAAGCGAATATACGCTTTATATAGTGCACCTATTCGATTCCACGTCATTCATTTTTAGTTATATATTTGTAAATAAACAATTCTTTTAAATGCCAATCGTTTGTATCGCGCACCATTAAATAGATACACAAATCATAAAATCGAACTTGGTTGCAAGTCTTTCGTTCTGTTCGGACGGTCATAATGTTTCTCGGGTAAGAATCTGTATTTATTGCACACACGTATTGTGGGGAGGCGATAAATTTAAGGAAAGCCTTCGACAAAGTAGCAAGCACTTACTGCGGCGAAACTGCGACGTAACATTGTGAACACGTTGTCAATGATAACAGAATAAATTTTAATTAACCAATACTAGTTAAGGGCGTGTACCAATTGTATATTTAGGAAAAATAAAATTTAGAAAGTCGAAACTGGGCAATTTAATAAATAACAAAACTACATGTTTGAAAGGATACCAATAAATCACATGCTTGTGAAATGGGCTCTAAAGCTACAAAATCTTATTTTCTAAATTTAAATAGGAGACAAAAAAGTAATTACAAACCGGCATAAGAATGCACTCCGATTAATGTGCAAAATAAAACTGAATCCATAAGACCACGCCTGCTACAGTATCTATAGACACCAGAACTTCCAGTATTATAAAGTTGTACCGGTTGATATAAAGTAATCGTATAAATTTAATTAAATGTTTTTCCCATCTCGGTATTTAAAAATAGATAGTCTTGAAAAAGAATGTTCCATTTTATCAAAACGAGTGGTGGATCACCGCGATCTTGTCTCTTAACTTGATTCAGGTCTAAAGAGGACCAAGCGCGTGTTTGTCATTACCTATTGTTTCATCTTTCTCTTTTAAGTAAATATGGTTGCAACAGAAGGCGATGTACATGTACAATATGTTTATCTAGACAATGTGACTATCCTTGGATGGACTGCGTTCTCCTATTTGTCTCGGGCCATTGGTTATCATTTGCGACCCCGGAATTCCCCCTAAAACTATAAATTTCAGCTAATAAGTCTCAACTTCGAACAGAGAATCTAGACACATACTGGTCCCCACGTTAACGTGAACCAAGTGACGTCATGTTTGTGTTTGTCTCTCATCTTCGGAAGCAGCGATACTTTATTCCTTCCTCATCCAGTACGTTAAAAGGTTTTTGAGAACGCGTAATTCTTGAACTTGTCTATATACGAGTATACTTCTACCGTGTATGTCCAGCAGTAGCGTTACTTGTTAATTAGTCGAAACAAACGTATCGTGAACAAGTTATAAAAGAGCTACAAAAAAATCTATACCGCATGGCTTGCTTGTTCTGCATCTAGTTTAATAGATGTCAGCGAAATCTTTAACAGGTTGCAGCTGCGTTGGGAAGGGGGTGGGGAGGAAAAAATAGTCGATCGCTTGTTTCAATTTTTTGTCCTTCACTAAATTTGCGGCAAATTTTTATCATAACACGTCAGCATCCATATACCACGTTCCATAATTATTGTTTTTATTTTTTATTTGAGAGCCTTGAAATGCGAGTTGGAAAAAATTAGCTTCCAAGCTGACTGACAAAAAAACGTTGGTAAAAAGAGGGGTAGCATATTCGAGGACAAATCGGTCATATTATTAAGAGTCATCTCATTCACTAATCTCATTTGATTTCCATTTGAAGATCGAGCTATTGAAATAACGTTGACAGGATAGTTATACAATCTCGTTGACACGACGCACGGATGAAACCGAACGAGGCAAATAAGACGGCGGCAATTGGTTCCCTGACCTACACAAAATCATAAATGAACGCCCATTTTACAACTTCAAGCGCTAATGATAGCTCGTAATTAGCTTATTCTTGCCAAGCTACAGCACCAATGCGTAAAAAGTAGTTAGCTTGAGGCCGAAGAAGTACTATATAGTTGGGATAGAAATCATCAGCCATTGCTTTTGTCCGCGGACGGAAATTACAGTGTATCCGAAAATTATCACAAGCTGTGCTAATGCAAATATGTATGTTCCACTCGCCCACTCTTTTGGTGTAATGACCTATATTTGGTAGAGAATGTTGTTTATGACATTCGAATATTATTTAAGTAACACTTTGGATCCAACGTATTTCAATAGCATTGAGATTCCGTAACCAGCAGGTGCAACAGATAGGTTTCAACAACGGTCACGCTGGAAACACACAAAAAATGTATAATTTTCAATTACTTGATAGTATTCAGACTTGGCCTGGTCACGGATGGTTATTTTCTAACGAGTTTTAAAAAAATACGTGATCACTACAGCTACAAACAGATTTACTGTCCAAAATAGACTCCCACTTGATGTATATGGCAGTAACACTGATTTTAATTGTCATGTAAGTTAATTGTTCTGGCACGAAACCCATTATTATGTATATGGGCGCAGATATCTGATCGCAGTAATTCAGACAAGCTTGTAGAATGCGAGCAGCTTTTATGTAACCGTCAGTCTGGCAAACCCCAAACCCATCTGGAATAAACTCCGCGCAAGACTATAACGTCAAAATAGTAATTCACTTTTTTTTTCTTCCGAAATAACCAATTAAACATACTAAACACTGCCACATTAATAACGAAAAGTGCCCGTAATGTGCCGTAATAGTCTGTTCATGACAGAATCAGAAGCAAAATATCCGCCCATCCAATTTGTTTAAAAAATGCGCGTATTTGGGGAGGGGGGGAAGAAAGAGAGCAATTCGAAAGAAACACTAGAATGGAAGAGATTAAAATATTTTCATTAGATAATTTATTTTAGTAGTCGTTATCATATTCGCACCGTAGCGTGTTACGGTATCTGCCGGGCTCAGCAATTTTCAAATTAATCTCGATGAGTTGAAAAAATGTAGTCTCTTTTAAGAACATTGTTGCTAGTTTTGTGATTGGTCAAACGTAATCTTACTTAAGAACAATATAAGTATATTAATCGCCGTCGTCCTTTGTCGTCAGTTGCAATAGTTCTCAGTTAGCTACCCTTATCGAATAATAGTGTTTTCTATTATTTTTTTTAGAGTTTCTCTCCGACTCTGGTCGTCTTTTTTTCCGTTCGGAATTCGGAATTCCTATTTCATAATAAATTTATTATGAATTTATTATGAATATTTTATTACTTAAGAACGCTAGAGTCAATGACTACTTATCAAGGCGACTACTATCAGATATAGTAGTGGTTAGTTGGTCAGATGAAAGCTGGTGGTCACAGGAAAATTAAAAAACAGCAGGTGCGTTATAAACTGCCGATCCGGCTTGTTTTAGAAAACAAAGTTAGCCTCTAGATAACACATGCACCTGATTTTAACCGGATGCCGAGTATTTCCTGCTGGCTGTTTGCTACCAACTCGATTGTGCATCCCACGAGTTCGCAGCACTTAATTAATCATATATAGTCGAAATTGGCATTCCAAGCGTTTTGGATAACATTATTTTTAAGAAATTGAGTTTTCCGTTAATGATCTGTAACACAAAATGGAGACCACAGAAGCAGGTAATCGAATTGCTTTTGGCTTGATGGGTATTATTTAAACCAGACTTGTTAACCACATGAAATACGGAAGACGAATTCTGATTGCGCTTGTTTCGCATTTTGGGCCGACATTAAATTCTGCGAGATCAAATAAATAATATACCAGTCGAGACCATCGCGAGTATGTAGTCTACAACAACGTAATTCAAAAACTACATCGTCAATCTGTCCCTATTATCGAATAAATGAATTACGCACCAATAGGGGTATTTACTTCAATATTAATAATTTACTATAGGATATGGATATCACTGCAGGATTTCCTGTAACCCTCATGGTCTTTAGGCACTACGTGAGGGGCTCATTTTTATCAGTACTCCGGGATCGAATAATCGAAAGCCCACTCCAGGAATCAAACCCGGGACCGCCGAACCACAGTCAGTCGCTCTGCCAACTGGGCTACAACGAACCAAATATTTAAAGTATTTGTCCTGCTCCGCCATTCAACATTTGCTCGATAGCGCCGCAATTTCTGGTGCCGGAAAAACTTATTGATATTTGATATTTTAATTTTGAGATCAACCAAGCTATGATCTTGGGAGGGAATTTAATTCAGAGTTGTACATGTACTGAAATTTAAAAAAAATTAAATCATGTTAGATTAAGAGATTAGATGAACATAATCTTAATTGAAAGGGGTAAGTAATGTCGAGTCGAAGCAGGTGAAATAAAAAATCATAGTGGTTCAATGAGGGTACTTGTGGTACGAGTATGTTCGCTATATTTTTATAATTTTACGAGCACGTATTTAAAAAAAGAACTCTGAACCCCCATCATCAAAAAAGGCATTTGTGTAAGTAGATACGATAAGACACGGTCTCGGGAGGATATTATTTTAGACGCAGTGGTCTAAATATACGTGCAGGTATATACACATGTACTGTATATATATAAAGGCATATAAAACACATGTCCACTATACATATACATATGTGTCACGTCTAACTACACCGAACATTATTCCGCCATAATTCTTGCAGTAGTGCTTCTGACAGAAGTCACTCATGTATGGCAAAATGTCAGCGTTTTTTCCGGAAACATAGTTTTCGAGCGAGCATTCACACACAGTAGTAGATGCAGGAAAATCGCCTTGGGACATGCATGTGCTGTTTATACATGGATGTAGTAAATTATTTTCAAACGACTTTATTGCTCTTTCTTTGCAATATAAAAAGGCCTGCACTAATAATTATCTTGTACATGCACGTGCATGCCCAGACAGCCACCTTCGCAAGACCAAGAAAAGAAAACGATAGAGGTATATTCTGAGCACAGGATTCGTGCGCGATAGAAAACATGTACATGTGTACTCATTTTTAGAGGACTTTTTCTACAACTACTACTATTTTTTTAAATAATACGTCGTATATGTATGAGGGCTGAGAAAATGTACTCTCTTTTTTTTTTTTTTTGTTGTTTAACTTTTTATTGCAACGTTTGTAACGAGCACCGTAAATCAACTTGCTCTGGCCTA
Source organism: Mycogona germanica (assembly GCA_034698785.1). Lineage (NCBI taxonomy): Eukaryota > Metazoa > Arthropoda > Diplopoda > Chordeumatida > Chordeumatidae > Mycogona > Mycogona germanica. The sequence goes on along the minus strand of JAQGBY010002996.1, from coordinate 13,330 downwards.
ATAAAATCAAATGGTCATGTCGCGATAAAGCGATGTTATCAGCGCGTGTTGTTTCCATGAGCCACCGATATTTCTGTTCCCATTAACCGAGAATGCGCATAATAATATATATCGCTTCCTCTTTATAACCAGACTGGGATCAAAACAAGCTGGGACACCCGCCAAAGACGGATCACATTTCCTGGATCTTATGAGCATCTCGGAATCAAAGTTAATTGTTTGAGAAAGCTTTATCCCAAAACCATGGAAATCGAAAAATATTTGGCGGTCATGCTACCGATTCGAACTACAAACCACAAACTAGTTAGTAGAGATCGTTGGTAGAAGTGACGTGTGGTATCATGGTTGGCGCTTCGGATACACGTGATCGCTGGTTCAACTTCCGGTCAAAACCTCAGGAATTTTTCGGGCGAAGTCGCGCCTTCCTTCGAAATGCAAGTAAAGCCTTAGGACCTGTGACTGTCGATGTCCGGTCCATGTTAGCTAAATTATCTTGGCAATCCAATAGCTTAAATCCCACGTATTGAGGCGACATTTGTGGCCAGATAGTACTCGTAGTTTTTCTATTAAACAATTATTTGTTATTATTTCATTTGATTTCATTCTGAGCATTTCCAGGCTATTGATACGGAATGGTCAAGTGTTAGTTCAAACTAAGTGTATTCAAATACGAAAGGTAACAGCAACAGTCCCAAACAACGTGCGTGTTCTGTCAAATGATATTACATGTAAATAGCGGTACCGAATTTAAGGCCAAGATCTGCGGAATAATCCAATTGTCGATTAAATCCGAGTTTTGCTCTCAACGGTTGTCTTTCGCAATGAAATAACGAATGTTGGGGGAACATGGTATTACCAAAAAATACTTTTTCATAGGTGAGGCGGGTTTCACGGAAGAACAATTATAACGCACAATTTTTCATATACATGTACTATTCTTGGTTCTAGAGTAGGTCGATCACAAGATGACAAATTTGGTTTTACGTTGTCGCCGCCAGTAGATGTCGCTAGACACTATGGCGCGACAAGCCCATATATGGAATGTGATTACGCAGGCTCGACTTTCGAAAACAATTAGTTACACCAGAACAGAAGATAAATCAAAAACAATCACTTTAATAAAATGTCGTTACTTTTTATTGACATTTCAAAGCAATTAAGATGCAGGGCAATCTTCAGTTGTATTCCTTCCCTTATTTTTCTATTTCTTTATTCCAGTTCCAAACTATCTGTCCAACAAAACACCATCCTCAGCAACAACAACAATAGCCCGAGAGCCCGTCGCCCAAATTCCGGCGGAAACTCGGCGGCTGCAATCTGCAAGTCGCTTCCCACGCCGACTCGCGATCAACTTGAGCTTTGTGCGCGCTATCCTGACGTCACGGCTAGTGCCATGCAGGTAAACTTAATCAATTGCGAAGGCGACGCATCACTCATCAGTTCGTAGAACGGGCAGCTACCATGAACGATATAAGCTGTAGCTGAATCAGGCCTTTTTTCTGACATTTCTGTTTAGTTTTGTGCAATTTTCATTAACCAAAACAAACTTACAAAACAAAACTATTTTTTGAAAGAATGAATCCCATAATTACATGGCCGATTTACAGTAAGTATTCGGGAACAGTTGCTAGGACCGCGTAGAATAATTCTATTTCAGAAACTGTATATCATTAATTATTTTTATAAATCAATATTTTATTTATTGGTGTGCCCGAACAATATCATTTGACCCTTTAGGTCTTAATGCAACTGGGTCCGAAAGAAGCATAACGAATTGTCTCAAATTCGTTATTTTTCTTCGTTATTCAATTCGCATACTGAGGACTCACACTTCTGTTCCTTGTGCGGATTTAGAAAAAAGGAAATTGGGCGCATTGTTTTATTTTATTATTTTTTTGTCATTATAATTTGACTAAACAACACAAACTCTCATTATGTGTTCGCAGGGATTACGCATTGCAGTTCACGAATGCCAAAAACAGATGAAGAAGCACCGGTGGAATTGCTCAACGCTGGAGAGCAGCAAAAACCGGAACTTGTATTCGAGTGTGATTATGTCCAGAGGTGAGTTTTACACAAAGCGATCTAGGCAGATGAACGTTTATGGGTGGCCAGGGGGGTTGAACCGACTAAATTCATTCCCGATTTTTAAGTGGACATCTCCATAACAACAAAAATAATTATTATTATTTATTTTTTAAAGTTCCCAATCTTCACGAACAATTTTCTAATCTACCCCACCACCAATTGCAGCTCCAGGCTTGTCCCGTACATTGTCTGTCCCACAATTCGTAAACAACACTTACAAACAGTATGTCAATGTCAAAATGATTAAAATCTTAGCAGTTTGAACAAGTGTGACGCCAGACAGACCGATGCAGACATGTTATTACAACCTATTTTTACAACTGGGTCAGAAACGACAAAATCGTTCTAATAAGAAGCTGCATTTTACCTCGTGTAACTAAAAAGAACACAGAAATAAATGTTCCAGTAAATTGAGCACGAAGTGACACCTTACCTGAGTAACATGATAGACTCTAACATAACAGCGCTTTACTTAGCATAAACAGCGAAAACATACATTCTCAGCTGATATTAGAAATCGTTAACCAAGTATTCAGTCAAGCGTGCAAATTTACTGAAGCCAGGCAATTTTGCATGTTGCGTTTCATTAATCAATGACTGCGAATATTCAAGCTATACATTTATGCACCCAGGTATGTTCTGCAGTGATTTATGATTCATTTTATTTGACTTGCCAAATTTATGTAAAAATCTCTGTCTAACCTAATGTATTATTACATCATTAATCACTATCTCATTCAGGTTACCGCGAATCTGCATTTATGCACGCCCTGGCCGCGGCCGGCGTTGCCCACGCCGTGGCTCGTGCCTGCAGCCTGGGCAAGCTCATGTCGTGCGGCTGCGGCAACTCGCCGCTGGCCAGAAGCGACACCTGGCGGTGGAGCGGCTGCAATCACAACATCGACTTCGGAGTCACCTTCTCCAAGATGCTGCTGGACTCGCGCGAGAAGGCCAAAGACATCCAGTCCAAGATCATCACGCACAACAATCAGGCCGGACGAAACGTAAGTGACAAACAGAAAAAAATATAAAATCTAACCCAGATACGATACCAGAGTGACAACAGAATTAACGATGTCGAATTTAATTTAACATTCTGGGTGGCCCTTTCAATTGAACTAATAGACGTTCCATCTCCATCGAAATTATTTCTTTGCTCAGAATGTTTCTTAAGTGACTAAAAAAATATGTTTTACTCAAAAGACGTCCCGAGATGGGCGTCGACTGTAGTTCCTAGTTACACGACTCCCATATTTGTAGTGCACGCGTAGCTCTAGCCCGCAGTTGTTGCAATGGCCGCTCTAAAGCCAGCACTTCTGGGAGGTCCTCCTGGGCAGGTCTTCTCACGTAAGGCGCGCGAGACCTTAATCAACATAGCGTGCCAAAGTTGGCCGCGAAAATGAGCACCTGTCCGACGTGTTGTCCGACGTCGAACATCGTGGTTGGAGGCGCCACCGTGCGGGATACGCGGGCGCGGCTTGGCTCTACGCCGTACCGCAGTGGAGACCGACGTGCGCCATGTTGCCACGCGGCCGGCCCAGCTCGCTCGGACCCTGCCCATACATTTAGCCAGTTTCGCCTTAAAATCGCACAATTACTGGCTGTCATAGATATGCCTATCGCTAGTGGTATCGTCGAATGTTTAAACCCCGACGACGTGTATTTACTAGATAGATAGGTCCTCGTGAGACCCATGGTTCTCAATCGAGAGTATTTTACGCAAAGACTCAAGACTATTGCGCATCGCTACATGGAAGCGCGATTTTCGCTAGTCCTAAAGTTCAAAATCACCTTTACATTTGTGACGTCATTAGGTGCCCACCCTTTTTTTCTCCAACTACAATCTCATTCAAATCTCCCGCCTCTCAGTCCTTCTAAATATCGGTAGATAGCGACAAATGTCACTATATATCCCTCCCCCATGCACACACACACACCACCACCACATACTCACAATCATAACTCGTCCCGTCGTCCATAGACTCAGTGATATTTTTGTTTATTTAATTCATATCTCATTATCGCAACAGCGTTAAGACCTGAAATAAGTTGTAATGACCAAAGAATTTGCAGCACTACAGTAAATAACAACAATAGCAAAGACAGGAAAGAAAAACATTGTTTTATAGTATTACAAGATTTTCCGTATTTGTAATTGATGAGCTTAAAAATTGTGACAACTCCGAAACGCTTATTTTTGTTTACCATCCACGACGTCCATCCTTCGTCAAGCGCTGTCCAAATACAAGGCGATATCCTATAACCTGTATCTACGAGAAAATCGGCGCTATAATTATGTTAATTCGAAAACATCGAAAAATGACGATATCATGGAATCGACGATACAACGATATCACAACGAAATGACGATATCATGGAATAAAAAATACACAGACAATGAAAATCCTGCGAACGATCCTGTTTAAATTCATCAACTCAAGGTAACAAGCGTTTCAAAAATGAAGAGATGACTTTAGAATGGAGAGAACGTTGAAAGGACCGAGGATACTTTGTTGTCCACATATTTCATCGCGAGGAGGATATATTCAAGCTCCAGGTCGACGAAAGGGGCAAAGATAATTGTCGTCAAAACCGGCGCTAACAACCGCTTCACTCCGAGCTAATTGGGATAGACACGTATACGAGTACATGTAGTCTGACCGCCTCACCAAGAATCGCCAGGGCACGGTTCGCGATTGCATACAAAGTCGCACGTAGGCGTGCCTCTATTTAGCAACACCCCTCACAAAAACTTATCGTGTGTGCAATTTTATCAATTCTGATTTATTAATATACTCAACAGAACACGAGTATATTTTCCTTAACAATGAATCAATGATTAAGTGTCTTATGTCTTATGAAAATCATCACCATGATTTACAGCTTTTTGATTCATCACAATCATAGGGGGTTACGGAAATCACGCACAAGCCAATTTCCACCATTTAACATTTAGCTGCTGCCAAAAGATAAGATAACGCCGCATTCTTTTGTTTCTCAAACTGCGCAACAATTTATAATTTTGAAATAAATATCCAAAGTTCTGCGGGGTGCGACCCCCTTCTTACTGTACAGCCCGGGTGGCAAAGCTGCCTTGTCCATCGTCCGTGCACTCGAGCGTTCACACTTTGATGATCGTCCTCGTTTCACAATCGCCGCATGATGCTTTTTTTAATGATCCGTTCCGGAAGTCCATCGCCGATCTAGGTGGACGGATTGCTCGCACTGCACTTTGCACACAGCCTGTCGATCGTCCGCTCACTTTTCCCCGGCGGTGGGCGAATTTAACACCGCAGTCAATTGGTCATTGGACGACCAAACCATCGTAACCGGAAAAACGTTCACTGCATTTGGAGCAAAATTACTCCCGAGAGAAATCACCCGCACTGATTGTCCGGCGAAATCGTTTTCTTTAATGTACAGCTGAAGTATTGTCCACCGCGTAAAATCCTGCCAACGGGCAAGATTTAAAACCTTGAAACGTTCAAATTCTCTTATTGTCCATTGTTCAATTTTTCGACCGATGTATTCGCGTACTAAACTTTCGACCAGACAGGTGATGTTGGATAGGGAAAGTGGCACAGAGCTTGAACCGGAAATCGCCGACCAAGCCTCTGTTTTTGACCCCAGCGCCACCCCTACCCACTTTTGGATCGTCAGGGGGCGCTGGGATCTGAAGGGGGAGGGAAGGACGAGGAAGGACGGATTCGGGGAATCCGGATCTTTCATATGGACCAGTTGTGATAAGGCGGTTGCTATTAGAAATTATTTTACTTCGTAAAAATCATTAAACCTCTACATCACGAATAGATTTTAAATTGTAACATTACTCTCGTGTACATTTGGAATATTGTGGAGACTGAAAAACGTCATGCGAGTGTGGTCAATAATTGTTCGTGAGCTTTGATAGAGAAATCTCAAATCAGGAGAAACGAATGACGCCCCAGAATAGATAGACGTAACAATTACCTGTAGTAAATTTCTACCTGAACGCTGTCCTTCAAATTGTGGGTGGGAGAAATATAGTTCGAGTCAGTACTGGAGTGGTCTCGATGCCAGGGTCAAATTGTTCGCCATACAAGCTCAATTAAGCAACAAGCTAGGAATCCTAGAACATTACTCGAATTTTTTTTTTAATTATCTCATAATTGTCTGCATAACTATTAAAACACTGTTATAGAAATGACGTAATTTTCAAGGCATTCAATTTATAGGAGTCAATCATCGTAGCCTCCTTAGCTCAGTGGCTAGAGCACTGGTCTAGTAAAGGGGTCATGAGTTCAATTCTCATAGGAGGCAATTGTTTTTTTTCCCCCGCCATAGGCCACTCTCTTGGGAGCTGCTTGCGGGTAAAATTTATAATCGACTGAATTTTTAAAATACATGTCATCTAATTTTTAGAGAGTAACAAATTGTAATTGTTTTATTTGTAACTAAACGCATTTTTTAAAACCAAGAACCAACTATTTCAAAGCAATAAAAATAAAATACGACGAATTATAAATACAATAAAAACAATTTTGCCAGTATAAATGTAGTACCACTGTACAGTTACTAGTTAAATTAGTCAACTCAACTGACAAAATAAACAACAATTACAGACAGTAAAATTGTGTTGCCAATGTGTTTTAACCAACTCCTGTTTCAATCATGAATATAGGAAGACGCTCAAACTTAATCTTTCGGCCAAGCTTCCTTAATTCTGGAAAGCCAGAATTTTGGTCCAATACATTGTGAACAGCGGGACATATAACAAGAGAGGAAGAGATAGGAGGAGGGGGGGAGGGGAGTCAGCACCTGAGCCTGAACGTTCCATTCAACAAGCTCCGCACAGAACATTAGCCCCGAAGAGGTGAATTATTCGCTCGCAAGTTAGTTATTTCGCCTCTATTGTGCACAGAAAACAAAAAAAGCAACTCGCCATCGTGCATCGTGTGTGATGTGTATGCGGACACGGAGTAATGATGAAAAATTCAACGTCTCCGGCACATCTTTCTTTGATTAGGAGGGGGTCCTCCGTTTCTCTTTCCAACCCCCTTCCTCTATACCCCATTGTATATTTTAGTATCGCCTCCTGAGAACCCGTATACATTCAATTTGTTAATTGAAAACTAGCCAGATTTAAAATCAAGTTTCACAGCCACATAAAACCCAATTCCCGTCTTATTGCGCTGTTAACATCTGAACCACAGTTTCAGTTTAAATTGTAAAAAATACAATTTGTTTAGTTATTATGCCTGAGACAACCATTTGAGATTATATATACCTGTACAGTGTACATGTACTCTATGCATTTTTGTTGTTGATTCTACCCAAGTGAATGTACTCGCATTGGTACTACAGGGTTCGTCTTGGAGTAATTGGGGGGGGGGGTAAAGTGGAACGGACTAACGAGCTCCGATCTTAAGAGGTCGTCTTTTTGTTTACGTCGACACATGTTCAGGAGTCGCTCGTTTTTCGTCACGGTCTCCGCGCGCACCGCCGACAACTATTTTTATGAAAGCGCACTGCACTGGTGATACGCGATAGGCTTCGTAAATAATTACGGGAGGGGGTCATAGATTGTACCCCGTGCCCCTTTTACTACGCCAGCATCATGATTAACCACACCAGCCACCAAACCAGAAATCAGTCATTACTAACGTCACATGTATATAGCGGTTTGCTGGAAGATTCCTCCGATTGTTTCGATTGTCGGATTGTGATGCTTGTGCAGAGTGCGTTTAGACATTGAGCACGTCATCTTGTCCGTGCTTCGACAAGAAATGACTAGGCACTCTCGGTGAGAGTCAACATATCTTTTGATAAAAAAAATTCTCAAGGAAAATGCAAACAAAATAGGAAAAAATGAACCATCACTTTCTTATACAAAAATTAAATTTTTTTTGGAGTATTCGTTTTTCAAACAAATTAATCGTTGAATTAGGGAAAGCCCTCACTCAATGACTCTGACATACCACGTCTTCATTCCCCTTCGAGACAATTCAATTCTTTGCAATGGTCCACTAATGCAACTCGATCTTTTCTATTTACCCCCTCCCCCCTATCATCCGCTTCCCCCAAGTCAGCTAACACATGAATGAGAGCGGTCCTCCATCTTGAGTACTAGTGGAATAGAAAGAACCACTAATTTAAGCCCCAACCATGATGATCGCTCGCCAAGGGCAGCCTCCAGTCGGTGAACTGGCCTCGAGTCATCTACCACACGCATTTGTACACACACCCCTCTCTCAACCTAAGCGAAGCGGTCACAAATAATGGCACCAAACTAATTGCTCGGCTATTATTAGACACCGCAAGACCTCTGGCCACCGTTTAGGTGAATGATGGTGTGCGATACCATTCTAAGTGCGAAGAAATTGCGGCGTTACGTGTGAGGTGGGATTCCAGGAAAATTGATAAAACTATTCATCGAAGAGGTGAGGGCGCTGGGAACGTTACTTTTTTCATTAAACTACACATTAAAAGAACAACGCAGGAAACATGAATCCGCGTTTATACCATTGTCATCTTCAAAAGAAGTTTGAAAAGCGAAACATACATTTTCACTAAAATTGTGACGTTTCTGTAATTGTAACATTTTTGCGGGTGGAGGGATGGCCGTCATAGGGCGAACAAAATTCTGCAATTCTCATTGACGCACAGGTGCCAGTGTACCTGCTCAGGTATATAGAGTTTACCTGCGTGAATTAGTGGCTAGTACCGTTGGGACTAGTTGCGCCATCTATTTTTCAATGACGGAAACTGAGGGGCATCCTCGTCAACCATTTCCCCGCATTATTTTGAACGACAACGTGTTGTACATGTAATGTTTGAACCATGTTTCTTCGCAATATTTCATTCGCTCAAATTGTTATCGTGCTCTAGCATTCCAATATCATCGGTTATCACTTTTATATTTGAAATACAATAGTTACCAATGTTTTATATTTTAAACAGTTACCTATGTTTTATTCTTAGAAATTTACAATGTTCATGTCAATCATTTCAGATTATAACCAGGAACACGGAAATCAAGTGCAAATGTCACGGCATGTCCGGCAGCTGTGAATTGAAGACCTGCTGGAAGGCGGCCGTCGGTTTCCGCCGGGTCGGAGCCATGCTAAAGGAGCGCTTCCGGAACTCTTTGCTGGTGGACGACACCAACAGCGGCGCCTACGGCACGGCGCTGCGATTAGCGCCACCCAGCGGCCAAATCACTAACAACAACGATGGGAATCTGGCCAACAATGACAGGAAGAAGACACGTCGCCAGCCCACCAGTCCGCAACAGCGACAGCAGCGCCGGCCCGGCCAGCCCCAGCGGCAACGGCGCCGCGGCCGACGACAGCGCCCGTCCGACACGGATCTGGTGTACTTTGAGCGCTCGCCCAACTTTTGCGAGCTGGATCCGACGGTGGAGTCGGCCGGCACTCGTGGCCGGCTCTGCAACAAGACCAGCACCGACAACGATCAATGTGACTCGCTGTGCTGCGGCCGCGGGTACAACACTCTCCGCCAGAGGCGCGTCGAGCGGTGCCAGTGCCGCTTCCGATGGTGCTGCCACGTGGTGTGTCAGGAGTGCGTCTACGAGGAGTGGGTGACCGAGTGCAAATAAAACATGAAACAATCGCGTAATGAAGTGAAAAGGATAGAGACCGTGAGTAAACGACATTTACGGGACCAACAATGCGGAGACCGGTTATCACTGGATAGATGTTGACTTTAAACGTTTCGAAATGGGGCGAAATTTAATATAACTAATGCGTAAAGGCTGTCCATAGGATCAACAGCTATATATATACACCCATTTATATATAGAGTACCGACATAAATGAAAGTAGAGATATGTGTGAAAGGTGTTAGGAAATGACTATAAGATCACGATGACATTTACTTTGCGTTACCCGAATTATTCGTTGCCATCAATAAGTTCCATTTAGAAATATCCAGATTAAATAAATGATAACGAACTTCTTTAATGAGAAAATATCTATGCTATAATGGAAACATTTTGCAGATAAGATATAGAAGTTTTTATTGAATTACTAGTTGGAAGGCAATTTTGTAAGAAATTAATTCATTTACATGTAAATAATGATGACGGCTGATTTTTCAAATGCTGTTTCCGATGTTGCGCTTTGTTCGAATTTATTTTGAATCGTGAAATGCTATGTGTATGACTATATGTATAATATATACGTATCTTTGTGAATTTCATTTATGTTTTATATAGAAAAATGTGTACATTAGTTTTGAATTGTAGAAGGTTAATTGCAAGTAGAATCAAAAATGTGTTATCATATAGTAAAGTAATTAATTTGCTTCATAGTGTTTGTGTGTACACCGCAAAATGATGTAATTTATTAAACCATTTCAGCCGTTAGTATTAAATATTATTGAGCCGTTAATCAGTAGTTGTGATTCTTAGTTTTCTTTAACTATAATAAAATGTGTGATTCCGATTTGTGTTTGCAAGCGTTGCTTTTAATCCGAAGGCATAAAGTAAACTCATTTCTGGCGAATTGTGGCGTTCGATTTTCTCGTCACAAAGGGTGAAAAAGTGACGTAAGTGCATTTTTAAATTTTCGAGTTAAGTGAAAAATTACAAAATTGTCAAACTATGGAAAGAAAATATAATGTAAGCCAAAGGCTTCAAAGCTTTTGACATTTCTATTAAAAATCCTCTTTTTCTCAATTCAAGAAAAAGTGACTTACTCTACTGACTTGACCACTTCATCACTCTTGGAAGTCACTCACTCACTCCATCATAGAAGCATTTGAAGCATTCTGTCCTCTAGTCTTGCATTTATTTGGGCATCATGGAAGACAGTTAATAATGAATGACATTGGGACAGACAGTTGATGTCTGCAGAATGCATTTGTAATGCACCATCAATCATGAACTAATAGCAATAAATTTCGCACCGGATAAAACCTTTCTTTGAGAATTTCAATAAAACCTATATTTCTAGTTCGTCAGATAATCGGTCTTCAATCTCAATATTTGCAAGTGCTTTTTGCTTCAATGGAGTATCTTGAAAAGTGGTTTGCCTTTACCAATTCTACGACTTCCTGATTTAAAAGAATATGGTGTCTTATATAAAATCGATGACTATGCTTCGCCAAACAAGACCCCAAAGAACTTCAGTTTTGGCCGCATACCAAGTGGTTATTTTTTCATAAGCATCGGCGATGACGTTACAGCCTTACGTAAGGGCAGTTCATAAAGTACAATAGATTTATCTTTAGCGCAAAACTTAATATACAAAATATTATTACTGTGACGCAAATTGTAATTCTATTAAACAATTGGTAGCAAAATTGCAAAGTATCTGTAGTATTATTCTAATATAAATTTGATACAATGCTTTATGAACTTATCTGACAAGTTTTGGCTTTTCCCATAATACAGTTTCGTTTCCCCCAAATACAACATTCTGGACAACATATACAGTGATTAATATTTTAGTTGCAGCTGCCTTAGAGACGGGCAATGTTTAAATTGCCTCAATTGATCACATTTGTTGAAGCATAGGAAAGGGAAGGACAAACACGACTGGGTTATCAAGATATCATAGGTAAGATAATTTGCAATTTCTTGCGCAAGTAATTAAGATAAATACGAATTTGTGTGTAACATATACGAATTGGTTAATTTTGACATCGTTGTACTCCGATTATGATGTGCATGTATCATATACAATATATTTTTTATTCCATATGTCTCTTCAGTCATTTGGAAGAAAAAATGTTTGGAATAAATATAGCCCACGCTGGTGTGATTGTTGTCTTTATATTTAGTCGTACAGGATATGCAGGTAAAGTGAAAATCGAATTCAGAAAGAATTGTGAAGTTCTTTCTCATTGACACCAACAAAATTTTGAAAACCAAATTCGACACGTGTAATGATTTTGATTTCGGAGAATATTCACTATTATAAACTTTGACATTTTACACAATCTCAAGATCTATTCGAATTTTAAACAATATTAGCTTATATTTTAAGAAATACTAAAATTGTATTTAATCTAACTATTGCTCATTGCATTTGTGTTGAAGGGTGCACAATAATAAATCCAAAGTACATATTCGCTCGGATATTTTATTTGTTGGTTCAGTGCTTGCATTTAGACAATTTCATATAAGTCTGATCATAACTATTTCGATTATTTTATGAAGTGGGCCAAGATCGGTCCGTGTTTACAGGATTGGCTCAGATGATCACTAAATTGACTGGACGTCCAGCAATAGATTACAACGATTATGGAAACTACTGTGGTCTGGGTGGATCAGGGGTACCAATTGACGAAGTGGATAAGTATGAAGATTTCTAATCATTTGATTAGATTTGTACATGATCTCGTTAATCTCCTTAATTTTATTGTCTCGTAAAGTGTCATTCGAGCAAATGGTTTATCATATTTTATACCGAACTCTATACTTAGACAAATCGAGTATAATTTGGTGGAATCAGATAATTTGTGTTTGTCCTTTGCTCTTCTCAAAGATGCTGCCAGGTGCACGATAACTGTTACGGAGCAGCCAACAAGGGAAAATGCAGCAAACAAACTGACATTTTCAGTTACGTGGTCCCGTATGGTTTCAAAATAGAAGACAAAGTTATCACCTGTGTTGAAGGTAAAAACAGAGGACTGATGCACATATATATTTATTTACTATTGCACATTGGTCAACGAATAATTATTTTAAATTACATTTCAATTGAATTTTGTATTGAGTATTCATTTTTTCATTCATATCCATTTCGCATCCTCCAAACAAAATGCCTAATACCCCCAATTAAAGTTCAATAAACAAAACTGACAGACATGGAAAATTCTTTTATTTTTAAGGTGCAGGCCTCATCAGCGGAGCTCTTCACAATCTGTCACCGACAGCTTCGGCTTGCGGTCACGTGATCTGCCAGTGCGACGCCAGCCTCGCCAAGTGCCTGTCCAGCGCCAAATACGACAAAGCCCACAAAAAGCCACTGTTGCAAACATTACACAAGTACACTGTCGCCATTTTGGGGGACGGAACGAAGGAGTGAACCATAAAGAAACATATATATGCCTAAGCCAATCGCAAGGAACTCGTAACAAATAAATAAATTGGCTACCGAACGGAACCGAAAGTCAGAATAGCCCTGCAATACGGTTAAGCTGCGGTTATCAAACTTAACATATATAAAGTGTTGTATTCTGTGAAAACTGAATCTATGGTAGGATAGCTTTCAAATTTTGTGGCAATTAAAATGTG
>JAQGBY010002995.1:0-20758 GCA_034698785.1 Mycogona germanica | reverse complement strand
CATAATGCAACACTTGTCAACATTAAGTTGCAGTTGCCATTCTTTACACCACCTAGCCAGGGAATCGAGACCCTTTTAACTAAATAATTACTCTATACATTTTTTGGTGGGGTAAAATGGTGACAATCCGTAAATATTTTTACAGGAAGTCCTTAATGTTGAGTCCTTAAATTTGTGAACTCTAGACATTCTACCACCTCCTTGGGCTGAATAATTCCCGTGGTAATATTTCAGTGAACGCAGCAACCCCAGTTTGAATGAACTTCGATATATTCTGACGGGAAACTTGGATTCATTTTGGTTCTGCCATTATCATTTTTCTAACGGGGAATTACGGGCTTACGGATGGTTGTCGTTTATGTAGCCATTCTATTCGTACACATAGGATAACGCTTCAATTATAGGCCAACGCTGGAGTTATGAATGAATCCCATTCGTTATTACTCGGGCTAGGCCCCGGATTTCTATGCGATAGGTGAAATAAAGAATGGGGGAAACTCCTGGCTTTGCCCGGCAGTTTCGAACATGACAGTGACGCAATTAGTATCGGAATTCTCACGAACTTAAAAACCCGGTTTAGCGTGTAAACATAATGTCGTAATGGCGTAAGATTCGATTAATGGCTGTTACAGGCAGCTCCTCAAAATAGCCTTAGTCGAAATGTATGCAAATAGCCTACGATATAAAACGAATTATACGGTTTCAGTCCCATATCTTGTGTCATAACAACTTGGCTGAAGTTACGTTATGTGTTATAATGCTACAGCAATGGTACCACATCACGAGATTTTTAGATTTAATTTTTGGATTTGAAAGTATTTGATAATTTGAAAATCAAATCTGTTGAAAATGGAAAAATTTTATTCTGTCAATGTGAAATAATTGTTAATACATTTTTTTGAAAATGTTAAATCGGAATCTGGTGAGACTGTCACTGGCAACATTGGTAGCATGTGAGAGCGCTCTTGAGCGGAAGAATGGCGCTCTCTAATCCTCTGCGCCATTTCGGTCAGGAAGAGACGCCATATTGAAATATTCCGGTACAGCGATGGTGAGGTTTAAATCTTCAACTACTGATATATCAAGAAATACTCAAGATCGAGATCTGAAACTTGTTGTGCTGACTTAGAAATTTGCTGAGCTATATTCAGATCAAATTTCATTTCGCAGCGTTACGCCGTTCGTGAGTTCGCAATATGACAGACAAATATACAAACACCAAGACCAACTTTAAGAATTATAAAGAATGTAGAGTACCTTTTGCGCCATCTTGTTGTTAGCTTCGCTCGATATTTGTCAATCTAAACATATAACGCCTACAATCGTTATGAAATGTTTTAATTGAACCGAAATCGAGATAATTGAAATGTTTCGAAACTGCAATATTTTTTTTCTAGCTACGTCATTAGTTGACTATTTATAAATATCCTTTATTATCCGAGTCAATCGATCATAGCGTCTGGAATAAATTATTTTGTATCCCTAATGGATAGTTTATTTGTTGCGTGCCGCTGCCTCGCCTTGTCAATGAGTTGCTCGCTTTCCGCCGCCAGGCGACGCTGCCGTCTAAACGTCAAAGGAAGACAATTACACGGAAATTACACTGGATTATATAAAAGCATTGGCTATTAAAAATTTAAGAATGGCTATTAAAATTGTTGAGTATCGATAGTATTTTGACTATCGATAGTCAAGTATGTGCTGTCCGATCAAATTTTTTCTAAAATTCAACGACTCAACGATCGAAATTCCGTAAAGTCACGCATGAGGTCGGTCCCTACCAATACGCGAAAAGCCAATATCCGAGTCATGGCATACAATTTGATTATACTTACATCAACGGTGTAGTTTAATACGTTTTTGACGTCAAACAATCGTGGACCAGCTAACAAAAACAAAGCGGAAGTTTGCCACTTTTCCATTAAGGATTGACCCTCAATTCCCAATACAAAATATTAATCGATAACCTGGTCTAAATTGAAATTCGAATTGAGAAAATTCAATTACTATTTTATTTAATGTTTGCCATTTTTCACCATGTTGAGGAAGTATTGCAGTACAAGCATAAAAAGTATGTCCTGTGCGCTCAATAAAAGAAAACCCCATTCAAATTACAATCCCCGGAAGCAATAGTTGCGTCAAGCGATTTTGTA
This sequence comes from Mycogona germanica, assembly GCA_034698785.1. Classification (NCBI taxonomy): domain Eukaryota; kingdom Metazoa; phylum Arthropoda; class Diplopoda; order Chordeumatida; family Chordeumatidae; genus Mycogona; species Mycogona germanica. The sequence goes on along the minus strand of JAQGBY010002995.1, from coordinate 18,605 downwards.
ACACCTTAACAAAAGACTTAAGTAACAATAAACCCAAATCTGCTTTTTGTAAGTAAGTTGCCAGGCAAAATTACAGGTACACCACCAGCGCCGCCGCCGGTAAAAACGCTCACTAATCGCACAGATTTTTATAATCTGTCTGTGGGCATGATGTAATCTGAAATTGGTAAACCAGAAACTAAACTTATACTTAGAAAAGGAATTCGAATCGAATCACGAAACCGCCATACTTTCTAAAAATGTCTATCCCCATGGGTGATTTTCTTAATGCCTTTCAGTTCGTCGAGTTTAAGTTAGACCAATTTAGAATATATGGACGTCAGATAAATATGTACTAGGAAATTTCTAGATCGAGCAAATATTTGATCCAACATGTACGCTCTGTCTGGGTTCCGAAAATAATCAAATCACTTTGTAGGCAAATGCACATCGTGAAGCAAAGGTAATGGACCCCCTTAAACATGTTTAATAAGTCGGTCGAGAATAATCCGATTGTAATGAAACTTGGTGATAATTGAGAAAACTGTATTGTTTTACGAATTTCGGTGTCAAATTTCAATTTTCAAATTTCTAAAAACAAATGTTGCGTCTTGCCGGTGATGCTCCCAACCGCTGTAACTGTGCAACGCTTCTGCTCAACTAACTCAGGTGCAAAAATGTGGTTTACTAATTTAAAAACCGGGAATCGAACCCGGGACCGCCCAGCCAAAGTCAGTTTGTCTTCTAAATTATTATCGGGTCACGAAGAAAACCATTGTTGACCCTCCAAGATGACCAATCCATTCTTCCGTGTGATTTGAAACCTCTTTTTCATAAGATTGACCAAACCGATTTTGGTTGATTTAAAATAATATATCGTTAACTGTACCATAGTAGGTTACAGGCAGCACCTTAAAATCTAACTATATGTATCACAGAAAACAAATATATAACTTAGGAACAAGTCCTTGTAACTCTCTGGGATTAAACGATGACGGCCGAGTTAGCAAAACTCGGAAATTCACGTAGCAAATAAATAAAGACAAATATTTTGCGTTAACACACGGAAGAATGGATTGGTCATCATGGATGGTCACTAATGGCTTTCTTCATGACCAGATAATAATTTAGAAATTAGTTAATTAGAAAGTATGGCTCGCGATAGCGTTTTCAGAAGTGGTCAAGCTTCTTCATCAGTCACGATTAATCGTATCGTGATTATCGTATTAAAATAAGTAAGGGGCAATATTGGTGGTGAGGAGTTTGAAAATGAAAATTTCAGGCTTGAAATTCGATAAGGGATTCAGATATCTTAATTGTCACCAAAATGTCATAAAATATGAATATTTTCGGGCCTAGATATTAACAATATTATAAGGGGTCCATTGATTTTGCCTCACCCAGTAGGCATTTGGTTAACCGCGCCGAGAGCGGGTCATTAATTATTCATCGTTGACTTTGTCAATCAGTCGCATTGTCGTTCGGGAAAATATGCGCAGGAATATGAAAAATAATTCTCTGGATAATCACTGTTAATTAACAATAACCAATAGGTGTTCTTTTGAATTTTACATTAACGCTAATTAACATTCAGTTCTCAGCTGTTCTAACGCACAACTCTGAATGAAAAAGAATACCAAATAATTCTCTGTCAAATAGGGGTGCGTTTGACTTTCGACCACGCGATCTGTATATTCAGGAAAGGGCTTGCGAACCCTGAAGGACCATTTTGCCCCAACCTCAAGCACAATTCAAATTTCTGCAAACAAAGTCTGCAACATTTGTAATTACTCTCTGTAGAACAGCGTCTTTCGCTTCGTCAAAAATTGTGACGCAAAATCCGGTGTTTTCCCGCCAAATTCGGGAGAAATTAACCTCAAAATTAACCTACTCACAAACGGCAATGGAGGTATTCATGGCCCAAAATGATGATCATTATGGCATGACAACCTGATAGTATCGATAGTGTTTCTCTATCGACATTCCCTGAAATTGTATGATAGGACAACCCTATATAAGAAACCAAATTTAGGGCTTGAACAGAACTCTACTACAATTATTTCGCTTGGAAAAGCAATCTGTGGTCGCTCAATGAACCGCGCCTCAACTCATATGATATTTTTAAACTGATAACGTCTCGGTTATCCCAGCGCTCCTCCCTCAATCCCCCCGTCGCCTTGATAGCCCAATTTATATAATAATTGACTGTCAACAACATCAGGGACTGAGATTATAGCCTCGGGCGACTGGGAGAATGGCTTTACGTTGTCACAACCCAAAATAACAAGTTGAAAGTAAAACCGATCGTGGGCGACATTCCAAAATTTGAACCAACCTGAAAGCTCTCTCGTCTATACATAAATATTAGATTGTTGATCAGTGATCGGATTACCTAAATGTATCAATATATTCTTCCAAATAATTAAATAATTGATGGCAACTAAATGAGAATGTTTTTTTAATATTAAAAAGGGATTTGGTGTTGAAAATGCCACTGGCAGCATTGGTTTCACGTGAGAGCGCTCTTGAGCGGAAGAATAGCGCTCTCATCGTCAAATATTGGAATCTTCTGGTAAAGCGATGGCTTTAAAAGTTCAACTGCTGATATCTCAAGAAATATTAAAAATAGAGATGTGAAATTAGTTGCGTTGACCTAGAAATTTGCAAAACTTCATCCTGGCCAAATTTCATGACGCTATGTTGCGCCGTTCGTGAGTCTCCGATGAAACAAATAAACAAATTAGCTTTAAGAATTATAGCTTAGATTATTTTTGTAACAAATCTAGTTTAATTCTTCAATTTCGGTTAGATTATGGATCCTCAGAATTTACCTAATCCTAGCTCAACCAAACTTAGTTGCTATGATGAGTGCTAAATTGTTTGGCAAAACACGTCCAATCAATCTTTGTTTGGACAAGAATTCTTAATGAATGAATGAATGTGACATACCAAACATCTAGACAGGGCGTGGTGCGCCCTCTGTTGACTGTTAGCATTGCACTAAACAATATTGATATTTCCGTCGAGAAACAGTTACTCGAACTTAACGACGAGCCATGACCTACATGTCAACAGATGCTCATCATTTACGTCATTTCCGGAAACGGATGGTCATCTATTTGTCGGAATGCGACAGTTACCGCTGGTTACGCGTTTATGGCCGCAGACTAATTCGTCCTGTTAATTTGATCTGTCTAATAGATCGAGGACCATCAAATCAATTTGGTTCGAATCGCTCATTAGTTTGGCCGATAAACCATGTAAACATGAACGCCATGTGTCATAGTTGACATGTGTTGGATTGAATTAGGTCTATTCGATAGAGTTAACAGTCAACGAATAATTGGCCAGCTTTGGGTCAGCTATGGGAGATTTTCAGAGCAGCTCACGGTGCCGCATCATTTCATCGAAATGACTGGTTGCAATTGTCAACTCTGGGGAAAACTTGTGAATGGTCGGGCCAGGTGCTAATTTTGGACTTCTTTGAGGGCTAAGTAGTTCCGAGGCCTTTGATAATCGCTGTACAATTTATGAAGCATATGTTTCTTCAAATCAACATTTAAAATTAAATTTAAATTAGTAAATAGAGATTCATGAAATTATTATATTTTTATCATTGACTCCCTTTATAAATATTTTTTTCAACTTCTAATAAAGAGTAGTACACGCCGATGTGTTCAAACAAGATAAGGAATGAGCGGAATGCTGGAACGCAAAACCAAAAAGGCGATAAGAGTTGGCGAAACTCTTCTATAATATTATTTAAAATGAAAAAATTAAAAAATCCTCGAAAATGGTCGCACATCCAGTACGTGCGCTCAGGTCCGAGGTACTCTAGTTATTCTTTAATTTTAAATTTTCTATTATCCAAAAGACAGCTGATGATCGCATGTGGTGTGCGTGAAACTAGTACTGTCAACCTTGGGTAATTATAATTAGTAATTTTCCACAGAAGATGTGAACGTGTGAATTTGTAGATGTGTACCGTTGTCGTCTTTATCTGAAGTGTCAGTTTCCCACGGGTTTCTAGCTTAATTTTTTCATTTTAAATAATATTATAGAAGAGTTTCGCCAACTCTTATCGCCTTTTTGGTTTTGCGTTCCAGCATTCCGCTCATTCCCTATCTTGTATGGTAGAATAAGTTGCTGGCCATCAGCAATCAGTGATTGCCAACATGTTGGGGGCAGCGATTCAGGGAACCGCTTCTGTATGAATTTGTCTATGAGAATTGCGCGCGTTGGAATGTCTCTCACTTTAACATATTTATATCATTTGACGGGGCGGGTCTTGAACCCGCGATCACAATAATAGTGACCAGCGCGTTAACCACTACCTGGTCACTACACCAGCCGACAACTCTCAATGGTTTGATTGAACAAAAGGTAAATTTAGTCGAGTTTACGCGAGTTTCCGAATCGAGTTGCTACAACTTGTAGTCGCAATATGTGATTGCCAACATATGGGGGCAGCAATTTGGCTATCAAGCCAAGTGAATGGATGGGATATTACACAGGGCTAAACCTACATCAACTACGAGAAGCTATATTTGATCGGGAACTTTACAGATCTTTATCTACAGGGTCACCAGAGGTCGGAAACGACTATTTGGCCAACGCTCTTTCTCAATGATACCAATCGCGGGACTAAATTGATAAAAGGCATCATCAATATTGTTTTTTTTTTCTTCTGCGAGCCACCAGTGAGTCTGAAACTAGTGTGAATGGGGGATGAAGCAGCACCCAATTGCATAACAGAACGCTGCGAAAAACTGGCTCGTGTAATTGTAATCTTTTTCATTGTAAGTGAGTATTTATCGACCCACTGATTGCGAAGGTTAGGGGCGCTGCTTGTCGGCCGATGCACGTTGCGACGCACGCGACGACGGTTCGTTCCGTGTATGGCCTCCGTATACAGGTGTGTACACGAACGGAAGTAATTACAATTACGTTGGTGTGGAGGTGGAAAAGACGAACTATAGGTTGGCACTGGCTTTTCTACTGAGGCCCCTATTCGTTTTGCCGCTGATCAGTCATCAATCAAGTTAACAATCGCACGCAAACAATTGCCGTGTCGACGGTTCGTTCGGGCTGAAATCGATGGAGTAGTTTTTGCGGTGGTTGTATCCAAGAAGTGCATTTTATTCGAATTCACAGTTCGTGCGTTATAACCGGTTTTGATAAACTGGAGACAAATTCCTTTTTAAATTTAATCGACTATAAACGGTATCAAATTGTCGATTGCGTTTTTTCTTTGGAATTATATTCTTATATCAATTGAAAATGTTTTAAACTTTATATTTTTAATGGCACGTCGCGGCTCAGTTGGTTGGTTGACACAGATTTGATTCGATTCCCGGCTTGGGCTCTCATTTTCTTTGTGAATTGCGGGAAACTGGTTCTGATAAAGCGCCGAGCAGGTACAGAATATCCTCTTGTGACATTCACTACAGACTTATTAGACATGTCAAGGTGTTTTGCAGGTATTTTATTGGTCTGTGAAATTTTTGTTTTTCATCAGTGATCCAATATTCGAATTCCAATCAAAGAATTTCGAAATGTTGACGTGCTACGGATTTATATTTCCAATACTAGTCGCAATCGTTCAATTAATTAGTTATTTTTGTGTGCACTCGCTGAACAAATTTGGAAACGAGGCCATCCATTTTGGGCGACTGTTTCGGAAAAAATTGACCCAAGCGAATTCTCGTCATCTCATATTCATGAAGCGTTCATTAATTTTCCAGCGTGCGCGGATCACTCGATTCCGGGGCGTTGTGGGTCAAACCGTATAAAATAAATAGAGCACCGTCGTGGGCGGGATTCGAACCGTCACCATCGCACCGCCCGCCAACCCCCCTCCGATCAACCGTGTCGTCAAGGGGTGGCAACAAAGTGCTCCGCCCAAAAACTTCAATCGTCTCTGTGGTTCTAATCGCCGGTCTGGAGCCCTGCACGTAGCGCTCACCTTGTAATTACGGAAACCCGCAATTGCTAGCTACCGACACAATTAGAGGCGGAAACCCTGGGCTCACTCGTGGCTCGCGAGGCGAGGCGGGAGGAGGAACCGACAGGGGAGAAAGCGAATGCGAGGAAAAGTGGGAATTGTTGCCTAGCAGCGCTGGAAGTCGGTTGCGCGCCGGGGCACTCGTGCCAGGCGACCCGCGGCCTACGGTACTCTAGCACCAGAATCTATTTTCCTACGCGTCATTAAAAAAAAATGTGGTTCACGGACGCGGCTACCGTGGAAGAAGGCCGGCCGACACTTGCCCACAGTAAGCGGGAGGCAAGCATGAATCGTTGATATTTTAAGAGTTGCCAGATGACCATCCAATCGATTCACATGAATGAATTTGCAATATTATTTCTTGAAACAGTAAAACTCATATTTTTTTTTATTTTTTTTTATCAACTGTAGTCAACCGCATTACAGGCCTTACGTCCCTCTCATGGTGCTTAAGCATTATGCGAGGGGGAACGACCAGTACTCCGAGATCGAAATTTTCGAGAGCCCGCGCCGGGAATCGAACCCGGGACCGCCGAAACCACAGTCAGTCGCTAAACCAACTGGGCCACGACGAGTCTTACAAGAGTGCGATATGCACCGTGTTCTCTTGCAGGAAATTATATCTGAATGAAAATGATTTTCGCTGATATCTCTCTTTTAGTCCTTGAAAAAATAAATACGAGTATATATGGAGCGATCAAAACTGATTAAAAAATAATTATCTTTCTCGTGCGTTCTGTTTGGACTGATGTTGGATTTTGTTTGCTATTGTTGCTGTTTTTGCTGCCACATGGATGATAAAATCTTCCGAGCAATGTCAGTATACCTTGCGCGTTATATACACTCACCTTGCTGTTTGGGGTTCAAGCAATATTTTGGCATTTTGCAGTTCAGATGTAAATATGTCTGGGTGATGGTATATGATTAGTGATGGGTTAATTTTCCTTCAAATTAATTTTCTGTGTTTTATTTTGATATTTTTAAAATAATAGAAAAGGTCTTGGTTGTGTTATGTGAAGCATGACTCGTCGTAGCCCACTTGGTATTGCGCCTGACTGTGGCGTGGTGAACCCGGGTTTGATTATCGGCGTGGGATCCCGGGGTACTGGTGAAAATGTGCCCCCTCACATAGTGCTTAGGCACTAAGTGGGGTACATAAAATACTGAAGTGTCTCTAGTACAGAGAATCCTGTAGTAAAAGGCTCTAGAGTGATTGAAAAAAAGAGCAAGCTTATATGATTGGCCAGATTGAATCACAAATTAAATTTTATTTACTTAATTGGCTGGTCGGGTACATGTGTTGCAATATTGTAGTGTGTCGTAGAGGGCGGTAGGCGATATATTTAAAACAATGATAAAAGGTATTGAGGCATTTGATGTAATTTTTTTTTGCCGGAAATCGTAACGTCGATGAATTTGATTGTTGCGCAAGTTGTTGACCCAGTGTAGGCCGGGCTCTTCATTCCCATATCCAGTGCTCGTTCTGCGTGAAAAGTGATGCGGGAATCTCACCTCCGTTACAGGCCTATCCATTAAGCCCAATGTGAGAAGGCCAACTCCTCTCTCGCTCTCCTTGGAAAGGGAAAAGGCGCTAAATCGCGATGAACGATTATTTCCTGTTTAACGCGCGTAATTGAGAAGAGGGCTTATGTGTGCTACGCCCTCTAATCACACGCATTATAGCTGGGGTCTGTCGCTGAATGTGTCGATCTGCGTATTTTAATGATAATCCATGACGATTAGTGGTTATTTAGTGTGTGTGTGTGTGTGTGCGATGGGGGGGCGAGAATGTTGACCTCTTATATTTGGGTGGAGTATGGCAATAATCTTGCGCAATTTGTTAAGGAGGTCCACCAGCGTTTCCATTCTTAACAATTCTAAGTTCTGCTGGTTTCTTAACCAAATTTATTCAACGCTCATCGATCCTTGTACAATCCTATCCAATTGCTATTTTTGGTGATAGATTTCTTTGTCGATTTTTCTTTTGGAGAAACCAATTATCCTCTTGGGACTGAAATTGACCACTTTTCTTTGATCTTTCTTAATAGTGTATACATAAAATATAACTATATGAAAACCAAATTATATTAACGTCTTGTCAATTGTGAAGCGAAGAGTTTGCTTACGACATTGTTCGAACATTTTGAGGCCTACGATCGTTTTACCTAAAAGCATTGAACTGTAGACTCCCTCTCCCCAGAAACGTCTTCAGGGAATTTTCTAGACAATTGCTTATTATTGGTGTTTCTGGGAACGCCTACACGGGGTATCCATCCACTTTGTCGCGTTCAGCATTTCAGTTGTGAAGCCGTATTGACACACATGTTCCATTATGTTTACTCCGAATATAGGCTACGGTAAATTACATATATTTCCAATAAGTCTATATGCCCGTTTCAAACAAGGAAGTTTGTGTTGTCATTGTGCTGGCCCTGCGTCAATTTTTCAATTACGACCACATGCGGCTTTCGTCGAATACGAATAACACGTACGAATCGGTACAATTAAATGCGCCATATGCGATACTTGAAATTGGTCTCTTATGGTAACCGCAGAAAATATTTGACCAATACCAATGTATATCCATGCGCTGCGCTGAATACTATTTGATGGTGTTCCAGATTAACAAGTGAATCATATAAGGCGTTGAATCTTGTAGCGGTATAACTCGGTGTTTGAATTGAGCAACAAGAAGTTTTGCTGGAAATGCAAGAGCGACAATTTTGTAATGGTAAAGTATTGAATATTTTCATGAAAGTTGTTTATGAGAGAAAGTAAAAGTAGATAGATTTCTACCAATACAATATTTTTTTCTGTCGATTTAAGATGACCTAAACCATCGTATTGTTCAACGGAAAGGATGAGGCGGTGAATGTTATAATGGCGTAACTCTGACAGTTTTCAAATTGAGAAACAAGTGGTTTCACTGGAACTGCTGGAATAAATCACCACGAACAACAATCTGGTTTTTCCGACGCAAATGAAACGCTAACCCGATCAGTTTACAAAGTTACTCGCTAGATGTCACGCTGAACCAACACATTTTTATGAAAAATAATTTATTCCACTGAAAGTCCCGACGTTATCGTTCAGTCATTTTTTCTTCGTCATTTCTGCCTGTGGTTTTTCATCACCAAATTTCTCACTTGCCACAGAGATCCTGCACCCCCTTCTCCCCTCCCCCGCCCCTAAAGAAGTCTTCCCCTCCCCCTTGGCCCACTGCTGCGCCGTCCAATAGTGCAGGAGCCGTTTCTGTTCGCGCCACTCGCTAACGATACATGCTCGGCAACATGTGCACTCCATAAGTGCAAGTAACTTCTTATACATAGTTAAAAGCATACGGTTTTTTTTTATCTATGACATTTTGCAGTTGGTCGTCTCCGCCGCGATTCACGGGGCAGATAACATAACGGGTCGTCTGTCTGCGGGCCGCATGACGGTAACGCCCCCTCCTGTCAACCTCCCCCACCCCCACACACCGCACCAGTCATGGATGATGATGGCCCACTTCCATGGAGACATGTTTGGGTGCTTCCCAAGATGCTCGAACCAATTTCACGTTAATATTCTCCGTCCAAAAGACTAGAAATTATGTAAATTATGAATACAACTAAATAATGTTTGTTAAAGGAGGTTCACTGTTGATTGAATATCTTGCCTTTCTTTCAAGATGTTTTCTCCCTGAAATATATTTTCGTGCAAGTGACTGCAGTAATTTATTGTTGATAATGAATGAAGCACGAAGTGCGACACAGGATGAATTAAAATTTCGTTTGAAGATATCTGAAATAACTTCTCCATCGTCACGCCATTTTTGAGGGGTGCCTTAATTGGTAGATCAGATATGTAGTTCTGGTATCTGCCAAGAGATTCTGCTACGGTGTATGTCCCATGTCGCCGCTCGACTGACCCTGGGTGACCCGCGGTGGCGTTGGTGGGGTGGCGCCACTGTAGTGGTCCGTAAAAATACGCCGGAGAAAGCCTGATTATTGTTGAGGTGGAGCGTGGAGTGGGCAGATGGGAGGAAACCGAGAATGTCGAGGTTTTGTTAACGGGCGGCCATTAATCATCGATCACGCGGCCGCGACTATGTCGCTGTCTATTTGTGATGGGGGGGGGGTGATACCCATAATTCGCCATTGGAGACTTCCACCTAAGAAACTGAACGGTGATCTTTAAATCTCTAGCCTCAGTTATCCAACCACGCGATAACAAAATTGATAAGATTTGTTAACATTTTGAAAATTCTCGTGGAATTTGAAATTTGTCAGTGAAAGACTTAATTTTTTGTACAATTTCTGTTGCAAACTAATGACATCGTGTCATAAATAAACTATAGCGGTGACTTCACAACTCTTTCATTCTAAAATTTATTTTCACCAGTCCACGACGTTCAACTGTATACTTGTTTCTGGGTCAAGCAATTACCGGAATATGGAGATAACTTTGTTCTAGATCTAGCGGCATTTTTCTTTGACGTTGCGCTTTCTGAAAGCGTACGGCCCAGATAAGCGCCTCAAGAATCCAAGATGGCCGCCGCCACGCCGGGATGTCGCGACCTGCATATGATTATAACTCCTCTCCTTTAATCTATGACTGCGCGAGGAAGGTGGCGGCGATAATGTTAATGGCGGTGGTTGGACTCTCGTCACGGGCCAGGCGCACTTCCAGAAGTCGTTTTCGGTTGTGGAAACGGAAATGACGTCGGGTTTCGGCGACGGTGGCGAACGCGCAGCACACCCGGGACATGCATCACTGGCGCGATGACTTAGGAGCGTCTTGAAATACTTGGTGGCGACCGAGTTGTCGGTTAGGTCCAAGATGGCGCACGAAAAAGTGCAACAGGAACCTTGTATAAATCTTGCAAGAGTAATTCGTTGGATATCCTGTAACGCGTTGGCGCCACTGTTAATGATTATATAAATGATTATATAAATGATTATATAAAGATTTTTCGGTCGTCGTATTGAAAACTGAAAAGAAACTTCATGCGAAAAATAATAATCGGAGTTTTCTTTCGCTTTGTTGTGGATGAAGTTTCGACCGTTCATAATTTTCACGTCGTGATTGATAATCGTTGTCAGATGAAGGACGATGATCTTCCTCTTTACACTTTTTTTTATCTCGTTTTGGTCTGTAGAAGTCTTAAGTCGGTCGCGGGGATGCATCCTATTTGGTGAGCCATCAAGCTGGCCGCTTCCGTTGGAACGAACAGCTGCATGATGCTTTCCATCCAATACGTAATCTTAATGCGCTATTTCATTGCAACACGGAGCTGGATGTTATTACAACCTGCGTGTCTGCATGCATGCCGCGGCTCCATTAAGAAGTCGTTATTTGCTGCCAATTGACCTATAGAAATTACGATTCTGTGGCTTCAATTTCAGTATACTATTCACTGATGATGGTGTTACCAGTCATTTACACGAATATGTAGTTTTATATAAAAATTGATTTAAATACGCATCAATTTCAGTGTATAATATCATAGCATTTATGTGGAAAAATCGTGTTGTGCAAAAAAAAAACAAGTCGTAAGCGTTGGTTTTTTATTATTCTCTTAACTAGGTTGTTGAAAGTATGGATTGGTTAAAAATAACACTCTTATCCCTCTGAAAATGTATTCGTATTTCTAATCGAAATCGAAAGTTCTCTGATAATTATTTTGGAATAATTTCTTTAAAGCAAAAATTATTCATTGTGAATGTCTAAAGAAATAAAATCAATTCATTCGTATGTGCTATGCCATATTGTGCTGGTGGCCATCAATTTTTGTCTTCAAACATTACACGTGTACTGAAATGAAGCAATTTTATTTCGCATTTAGATCTGTTTCCTATCATTTTTCGATAGTCTGTCTGCATCTATATATACTGTGAGACTTTCGATCTCTATATAAATGCTTGACCAGTGTCCGCTTTAATAGTCCATCAGATTCGTCACCGTGGCGTTCAGAGTAGTAATGACATTGTTTAGCCCTGAGTCAGTTCCACTGGGTGCTGTACACAGTAGTACGTGAGCATTTATATACAGATATAATGTGAATTTTATGATCTGGTCATTGAATTAATGGGACGTCAGTAGCTCTCGCAAAAGTATTGCATATGACATAATGCTAGTGACAAATTGATATCTCTCTCTCTCGTGGACGTAATACCATGGTCATTAGAAAATACGAAAATAATATTGGCCACCCTTTTCAGCAGCAGTGGTTGAATCGGTATATAAAATTGAACATTGCGATGGAATGGCAAATTTATTGCGACATTATAGGCATTAGGAAGCCATCGAAATAAATTTCAGCGATCGTTATGAAGCAATTGGCACCAATCGTCTTTTTTATATAGAGAATGACATTCATTGGTGCATTGTCATTCACTTATATACGGAATAATCTGAATTATTCAGTGGCATTTTAGGCTTGGGAAATTACTCAACAAACCCACTGACAACTTTAATGGAATACGGAAAATATTTCTTCAGCATTCTAATAGATCTTATTAATGCAAAGTTAATGGATAGTTATTTCTCTCTTGTTTTATTTTTCAGTCTCCAAATGTTGATTGTGCATATAAATGAAATAATAAAGTTTTTAGTTCAAAGATTAAGAAGACAGATACATATCATCGGTAGTCACTCTTAAGTATTTTTTAAAATAGATAACAGTTGTTATTACGCTCTTGGATCACTGATATGATGAAGGCTAGAATATTCTTTAATGTGAGTGTTATTGTGTCAAAGTAAAATGCGTTGTCGACATCTAAGCAACTAAAATTGCACGAAGTGTACGGCGACCCTGTACGTGTCAAGCACGTCGTTCGTTGCTATGGCAACTGACGTAAACACAAAAGCCGTGTTCCAGCGTATCCCACACATAATGTACACACAGAAACTCAATATGCCCTGTTTTGTTAAGGTGGACGCTCACGTCCTACCCAATACGTACTGATAGGTAGTGGTTATTTGTGCCAGCTTTTTTTTATTTTTTGCATTGGTATTATTGTTATTATATCAAGCGAGTATATAGAGTACAGTATATCGACTATTTTTCCACTCAAATCTATTGGTGCCAAATGTGCTGACAATTTAGGCGGGGGCGCTATGTTTGTGCGGTGTGATGGGGGGCTTGCCGGGCTATTGTTCTTTTTTATTTTGCGCGAGTCGGTTGGGGAAACGTCGAGAACGCCGCTTCAAAATCGACTGAAAATTCCTTTGAATTTTCCAAATCCTGTTGTACCATGCTCTCTCTCGTCACGGCCCAGAAATAGCAAATTGTTATGTTCTCCTGTGCTGTCTGTACTGAAAAAGTTGGCGGGGTTGCAATTTTGGACTAGTCGCGGGGAGCCAACCTTGCGCTGTTCCATTAAAGACAAAGGCTGTCGTCATCATAATTAGGAGACTGTACAATAAATGTAATCAGTGTAATTAAAATAAAACAAAAGTCCGTCCAAAACTGCATCTCTGTCGTCGTCGAACATAGACGATATTCGATATTGAAATGATGATTACATGTACATGGATTTCCGCACATGACAGTCCTTACGTCTGGTAAAGGTAGACGATAGGAGCGCCATCTCGGCTGAGGTGAATCAACACAATCACCTAGACCGTGATAGCCGGGTCACTCAAATTCACAATTTTGCGAGAGTCCTTGCCAACCAAGTTTGGCCTATGTGTTCACCTCTGGGCCGTTTCTCTCACGCAGCTGCGCGTCACGATAAAACAACATCAAAACCGATTCCCCGAAAAATGTCGCGAACGGGTTTTTACCTCGTCGAGGCCACCGTCCGCGGCACCCGTTGTTCACCCCAGTGTCTCCTCTCTTTTTTTCCAGCGATTATTTTTGTTGAAACACAACGCCGCGTGTGGTACACCAGACGCAACTCGGCGTGATCCTTATTTATGACCCTTCTCACCTGGCGCCCCGCGCCCGTCCATATCTGTTTTCGGACCTCAGGAAATTTATCTGCCAGCACTGGCAGTTCAATTCTGCTCGAGAATGGCTCTGTTGTAGCTGTATCTTTGGCCATGGTGGTTGTCGTTTATAGATTCGACCAATTTACGATTAAAAAGACGGGAAGAAAAAAACGGAATATAAAATTGGAAACTAGAACTGTTCTATTTTTGTTATCTGCTGATGACTTGTTTATGTGTTATGTTTGCACATTTTCATTAAAATAAAATAATAGCTTTAGAAAACACACTATAATTGGCATAGAGAAGATACTTTAATTTGCTTAATTGTAAATAATAATCAGGAAACTGACCCTGGATTAAAATTGTAAGTAAACGATGAACCTCATATATCGAATTTTTTTACCTATAAGAAAACTTATGCTTAAACTTTTTTGTTCCAATTAACTGTAAGAAGAGAAATAAACCAATTCCATTAAAATCAGAATATAGTATATTTGATGTCCGATAGTGAGACACTTTTAATCCGTCAGGTACAGAGTGAAGTATTTTCATTATAAGTATTTTCACTCTGTACCTGACGGATTAAAAGTGTCTTACTATCGGACATCAAATCTACTATATTCTGATTTTAATGGAATTGGTTTATTTCTCTTCTTAAAATAATACCTGTCTCGGCGTGTTCCAGAACACTATCTATTCAATTAACTGTAGTCAACCACACTATAGGCATTCTGTACCCATCATGACCCTTATGCACTATGCGAGTGGCACGTCCCAAAATCGAAACCGAAACCGGGATCGAAATTTTCGAGAGCCTGCGCCGGGAATCGAACCCGGGACCGCCGAGCAACAGTCAGTCGCAATACCGACTGGGCTACGACGAGTCGTAAGAACATTATAAGACTTGTAGGTCAAAATTTCATTGTATGAAGTTTATTGTTTACTTAGAATTTTAATAATGCTCAGTATCTTTTTTTTCAATTGAGGAATTAAAGTATTTTCTCTATCCCAATTAGTATGTTTTGTAATGCTATCATTTTTAAAAATTCCATTAAGCTTAGTTTTCATTTCAGTGGAAGTTAAGTTTTTTTCTCTATAAATAAACATTATAAGTTTTATGACTGATTATTCTGAACCCGCTTCATTGCTATGCTATTTTTTTAGAGCGAATATCATGATCTAATAGAATTACATTTTATTACGTAACAATGAATTATGATCGACTTTGCTCCTTTGAACAATATCTGCGCAGGTGTTTCGCTAAAACGGTTTTCGGAAATGTTTTTTGATTACTTGTGTGCTTTTCCATCCATGATCAATCAACACACGCGAGAACTTGTAGTGTAGTTCAAAATTAATTTCATTCTGAATTAGCCGACTTCATCATCTTTAAGTACACACAACCTGACACATTGCAGTCCGATATCAGCTATGCCCTTTATAATATTCTCGCATTTTATCACCGCCTTATCCACTTCGATATGCTTTCAGTGCCTATACTGACTACTGCGCGTTGCTTTGTGTTTTCTATTAAGTATTTATGTACTGGTGCAGGAAATATATGTTGGGCCAGCTATTTCTACGAAGAGCGAGATAGGAAAAATAAAATGCCCGTATATCACTACAGGGGTCCTCCGTTGTGGTGAAACATTTCTCTGCGCGCCACCACGCGGCTTGTACCCAGTCCCCAACATACAAGAAACTTCGCATGTCTACAAGAGCGAAACTTAATAATGCTAATGCAACGAATGAAAAAAGAAGGAAATATTTTTTCCTAATTTATGTGCGACTTTTTTTTCCCTTCAGCGACGAAGACAACGTGGCTCACACTAAAAATCCACCGCATGTGACTTGAGTATAAGGCTGGATTTATGGGCCTTGCTAGCATGGCCAGGATGAGGAGGATCTCTTTCACTGGAACATTTAAAAGATCTATTGGATGGGGCGCGTTTAGCTTTTTTTGAAATGAGGGAATGAGACGACGCATATAGATTGCTTGGTGCAATGTGATTATGTGGTTATATAAAGTTAAAATGTTCGGGTTCCAATTTTCTTAGTCAAGTTATTCACTTCTTGTTAAATTAATTGGTTTTGTGTAAAGGATGTTTGTCATGAATTATTTATTTATTAATTCACATGCAAATGTGTTTTACTTTTGGTTTTATTTGAAGGTGATGGTGTAAGTATCTATATCTGTATTAACAAATATCGGTCTTTGTTATCGAACGTTCATCTTGAAATTTCTTTTGACACGGAAAACCTGTTCAATTTTAGCGCCAGATTAAATCTGAAACCGAATCCGATTTGCAATAAAACCTAGAAATTGGGCGCGCCCATCGGTCCAAAGAACTTTGAAATTTCCATTGAAAATCGGGCTTGTGTGTGTCGGAGGCGGCGAAACAGCGGGCCACGAAAAAGCAGCCACGAACAAGCGTGTTTGCATCTGTCCCCCACTGTTTCGGTAATAGTCCGCCAGATGTCGTTATTCACTGGCCGCCCTCCCTTCGCAGACCCCCGGTCCCGCTCACGCTCAAACTTTTCGACTTTTCGTTTCATTTTGGGAAACCATTTTGCATCACTGTTCCATCATCATTCAGCAGTGCCTTTGCCAACGGAACCCTTTTGGCAAGAATGAGGAGCTGCATTGTAGATGTGACTCGTACTTCAACTCCTATTTCCCCAGAGTGTGTCGACAGTGGAATAGCCTAAACGAGTCTCAAGTCAAGAGCCTGTTAGGATAGGACAACCACACCTTTGTCCTTAACTGGTCATTTGACCCCAGTGTGGGTATATATTGCAATTGTAATTGTAACCTCATGACGTCACCGTCCTTAACTTCATATACGGCTAAATGTCGGAAGTGGCCATCTGACAGGCGAACGTCGCATCACCAGTGAAATGGCGAAATATTCAGCTCTCATTTTACCGGATGATATTTATTTGAAAGCTAGCTGAGTTTGCGTTTATGTGAGGAAGCCGGGATTGGTCGTCCCCAGACTACAGTGCTGCACCAAGCGACAACATTATGAATCTTCTTGCGCTTCTCCTGTCGTATCACGAACCCACTGATGATGTATCGAAAATTCAGGTACGCTATTGGTGTGCTGTGTATGGGATCGCGCCATCTAGTGGTCGTTGAGAGAAGTCATTTTGGTATATTTTCAATAACTTCTCTTTTTATTTGCCCTTAAATGCAAGCGGCGTCGCAGGAGGATTGCGTCACAGATTCAGTCAGCAATGGGGGCGATCATATCGCGTGCCTGAGTTATTCGCACCGATGAGTAAGAGGGGGTGGGGAAGACGTAAAAAAAAAGAAATTCTTCTCTCCGTAGAGCGGGGCGAGAAATTGTGATTCGTATCTGGGCGATATTGAATTTCGCGAGCGGGAGGGATTCAAAATGGTTTCCACGCGCAACAACTGTAAAAAAAAAGAATGAAAGAAAAAATAAATAACAAAAAGTAGCTGATAGGAGGTTTGGTGAGTCCCCCCCTTCTCATTCTTAATCGCATTGTGACACACTGATTCTCTGAGTCTGTTTTAAAACAGAATATTCTTTGGTTCTGCCCAACGAACTGAAAAGACTTGAAGCAACTTCACAGAAATTATAGTCTTTCACCCTGCGCAATAAAGGAATTGGCTTATAGGAGAGGAACATGGTTTTTCATTAATTGAAAAGAAAGACACAAGTAATTAGAAACGTCTAGAAGTTGGTGCTGCAATTATTCATGGCGATGCGTATCCTGGTGCGACACTATCGGAAATAGTTGGCATTATTTTCTTAGGTCTTAAGTAAAGTTACGTCGTTACTTAATAGGTAACATCTGTATTGCGGTTGCTCATTTGGCGTCCATAAAAAATGCTGGCAAGTTCACCGAATACATAGTATATTGTGACAATTGTCCTATACCGGTGCCTGCTCTCGGCTCTGTTGTGCGCGAATATAATTAATAGTTGGGTGAATAATTTAACTGGTTTTATGGAATGCCGCACATTGCCTAGGTAGGTGCAGCAATTACTAACTAACGCGGCCGAAGCGCGCTGTGCGTGCATACCAAAGGTCGTTCATTGATGTTCCTCGTAGCCAAATACGGACATATACAAGCTTAAATGTCGTAGGCAACAATTTGGTAACAAACAGCTCAAGTTCTTCAAACCGCCGCTCTCTTTTCGTAAGCTAACAGGACGCGCGCCTGTAGAGCAAATGTGTGAGGACACCTGACCAAAACCCATGGTTTCCTATTTTATACCTGCTCCGGTGTTTCTCATCACGTCGTCCGAGACAGTTAGGTCGTCAAGAGTGACGTCTCTATCACGCACGGGGTATAATAATCTAGTAATTGCAAGATTAATGAATTACTGTCATAAGGACCACCCGTCTCTTTCCTTTTAGCGGGGGCACGAACAACCGCAGTTTCACAGGAATCGATTTGTGTATACGCCATGCTGGGGAAAATACTTTAGCCAACGTATCTAAAATTGATACTACGTGCTGGAATCGGTAATTTATCAAAATCATGTTGAAATGGTAGAGTGCGTATTTAAGATGATTTATTCATTTTTCTTTAGTTATCGTTGGGGAAGCGTCAAGAAGTTAGTTGGCATTAGGGGCGTCTCCCCTACACACTTAAAAAAATGTCTCATTTTTAAGACATTTATTGTCTTTTGAGATGTGGAAAAATTAAGAGAAATGAAATGTCTCAAATT
>JAQGBY010002994.1:0-20763 GCA_034698785.1 Mycogona germanica | reverse complement strand
GGTCGTTCCCCCTCGCACAGTGCCCAAGCACCATGAGGGGGACGTAAGGCCTGTAGTGCGGTTGACTACAGTTGATGGAAACTAAAAAAAAAAAAAAAAAAGGGGACGGGGGGGACGGACCCCCTCCAGCTAGGCGGTTGCGCGGTCCTAGGCCATCGTATATACTGTAAATATAGATAGAGCGAATTCGCCAATATCAAATTAGGCATGGCCGTCGCTGTTGTGTAGATTTTGCTTCAACTTTTGACCGCCTTGCTGTTATTATGCTTTTGGACAAAACCGACAGCGATGTTTTGCCGACATTGAAGGGGTTCAGCACTCCAGGCAAGAAATTGCTCGTCGCATGTTCGCAGGTTTTTGTTTTCTATGCAAAGAGATGTTCAAATTCATAGAAGGAAAAACTCCTCCTATTTGTACTTGCGGATTTTAGAATGGTACTTCAACTTTCCGCACTTTCGAACAAAATGAAAAATGCGCACTCGTAGCTTCTTTTATAAAATAAATTTTCATACATTTATTTTTGTTCTTCCAATATCTTATTTCCAAGGTGTCATGGAAACAATCAAACTGATTCCCTGGCCTGGCCATTAGAGAACCTCTATAATTATTAGTTAGTACCTATTGAATATTAGTCAATCCAATTTGCAAAAGGGAAAATAGAAAATCCATTTTCGATATTTTCTGTATAGTTTCGGGAAAACGTTGAACGAGCCTCGCCAGTAAATCAATAATACCTTCGTCGCAATAACCATTTTTGCAGTGTAGATCCGGCTGATACTACATAATCATTTGCTTTATAAACGTTTGGTTGTTGTGACAGAAGTGTGCAATCTAAAATGATTCCGGAATATAACTGCACTACATTTAAAATATCTTTTTCTGGTATTTCTATCGTGCTAATTTTCTTTTGGCATCATTAATGCAGCAAACTTGATTTTAATGAGCGCTAACCTCCGGATCAAAACTACTCAGTGACGGAATGCTTGTTAGGGAAGCCAATGGCAATCTCGAATTAGGATAAAATGTCTACAAAAAGTTGTCGCCAAAGTTGGACAAGTTATGAATAATTCTGTTCAGCAGCTGGCAATAAATAATAAGCGCCAGTTTTCGTGATGAAATTCTGAAGTTGTACCAAGCTGGCCACGTTCTAATATTTGAATGCATCGACCAGCTGGACACGGGGGTAATCCAACAGATGACGTAGACGAAAAACGAACGCCCCCCACCCCTCCCCTTCGTACTTAACGCACCCAGTTTCCGATTGATTCTCTAACGGTACTCAAAATACAGATATGACGTATGGGTGAGAGAGACTACATACCTGCACGCACGCGACTTCGATATATTACAGTTACAGTCAGTTTGTGTTTGACGAAACATGTTTCCCCTGTCATTATGTTGAGAGATCAGATCTTATATATTAGAAGTCTGTCTCGACAAGTTTCGTCCTTATTTCACCTGCACGTTGACAAGTGTTGCGTGGGCGCGCCCCCATGTCGTGTACAGCGCAGCGGCTTCCAAACTGACGGCCCACCAATAAGGAACCAGATTCAAATTAAAAAATTTAAATAGGAAAACGCGTCTCAAATGGAATAAAATTTCAACAATACCTTTCTCTTTGAATTGCCATTGTACACATGCAACGCCGTTACGTCAACATTCGAATTATTTAGGTCCAAAATGGCGCTCGTTAAAGATCAGTGAAACGCTATAGCTGCATATGAATTTAAAATGGAGACGATTCAAATTTGCTCATAAAATTGTTAAATATTAATAGAACCTAATGACATATTGAAAACAGAAAGCTATTGTCAACATGTGTGATAAATTTCATTCCATTTAACAAACATTTTACTATTTTATATTTTTAATTTTGAACCATGCCCCTTTCTTATTATCTCCACCCTGTATATAGGGGTTCATTTCTAATAAGGCCGATGTATCTCGTATACGCCGATGTATCTCGTATAGGGGTTCAGTCAAATTTTAGTCCGTAAAATAATTGGTAGACAAATTAAAGGAGTCAACAAAACAATAGGCCACGAATTGGTACTCTTTCATTTCCAATTTCCAATACTCACTACAGTATTGCTCAGCCGTTCAATAAGCAGTGATTACATGAATTCGAAATGAACAATGAGATCCGAACGCGTAGGTGTGTCTTGCCATTGATTAGAGTTGAATGAAAATGGAATAAGAATGTCGATCGATAATGAAACTGGCAATATGTAACTGATCTTTCGGTGAATGACTAACATTCAATACGATTAGTTCTAGTGAATGTTACAGTCGTTGGTAGAGTTGGTGTCATTATTCAATTATTATCTAACGTCTATTGAGTCTTACGTGAAAGACTTTAGTGAAAAAATCACCAGCCCTCGTGTCTATTTGGAAATAGGCAGAAATGCTACGATTTTCTTAACAATGGAGTATTTTTCTTATTAAAATAGAAAGAATAACGAATTCCCATTTAAAAATTGCATTTTGCGATTTGAGAATAATTTTGTGTTATTCTTCAGTGCTGTAGTTATCATTCGTTAGATTTTTTAAGTACGTATAAATAACAACTGACCACGCAACGAGCAATATTTTTAGAAAGTCTGCGAATCTCAGCTCAGTCGGGAGCAGGACTGCGTGTTGGAGGAAGTACGAGTAAAGATATCGTTCGGGGAGAAAAAAAACTAACGGTACGATCATTCTTTCCACTCGTACAAAGTGTATAATTCTAGACCATCTGGACCAGTCGAACAACAATCGTAAATTTGCCAAAGACGACAGCAAATAGATGAGACATTCAGATACAGCGCATATTTCGAGACTACACACGATAAACTTCCTACAGAATGCATAAAAGAGAGAACGCCAAATGCTCGTCCATCGATCATAAGATACCAGTAACCTTCTAGAGGCCAGTATTATTCGTGGTAAATTCGTAACAACAACAAAAATAACAGGATATTGATCACAAGGTCTGACCATAGCATACCCCTTTCTGTGCGTTTGTCTCAATATTGAACTCTTTCTCTCAACAACAAGAACAACCCGAGACACGGATGAAACATTCCAACGTGGGAGTGTCAACATCCGTTGAAGAATTAATCGGTAAACAATTCGCACTTGTTGTTGAGACAATTTCCATAAAAACAAAGTTTGATCGCCGAGCGTGACGTGTTAATCGCATCTGAGTGTTCTGGAACACAGATATCAGACATGTTCGCAAGCAATTCATAAATATGGGGGGGATGTTTGGAACCAGTTGGAAGTGGTTATTTTTTTAATGTCCGTAATAATGATACCCTTATTTTAATCTAAATCGGAAACTGATTAACAACACCATCTTGGAAGACTTCGACAAAGTAACTTCCCTGATGTTGCCATGAAATTCCACAATTTGTCATTCTTTGAGAATGAGTTATTCGGATCCACATTTTAGAACATTTCTATTTCGTTTCACTCTTTGTCAACCTAACAAAAATTTAATTAAAGCTAACAATAAATTTTCTAATAGTCATTTTAAAAAGGAGATCTGATTAATGTACGACTCGTCGTAGCCTAGTCGGTATTGCGACTGACTGTGGCTTGGCGTTCCCGGGTTCAAATCCCGGTGCGGGCTCTTGATTGTTCAATCCCGGTGTTCTGGTGAAAATGTGCCCATCGTCATAGCACCATGAGGGGTTCAAAAAATCTTGTAGTAAAATGACTACAGTGAATTTTTAAAAAAAATGTTGTTCTTAAGTCGTGACTCCAGGATTTCTAGTTTATTACTTATGGTGTTATTTTTCAAAAAATATATCTCATAAATTGTCTAATGGATCATCTTCAAAGATGATTTATTAGACAACTTCTGAGATACAAATTTCTTTTATCGAAATCGTGAATCTTAACAGTTTGGCGGTTTTATATATTGGGTGCTCAATTAGAACTTTATTAAGAATCTCATTTTTTGTATTAACAAATTAATAAATTAATGTACAGCAAGTTCACCTAAAAATGTGCCCCCTTTCTGAAAATGTAAATTAGCGATTATCTAAATCGTGAATCAGAAATAAATTAGTAAAAAAATGGTCGAGATGTTAATTAAGATTTTTGTTAGAGAAGGAAGTGAGATATAGCTAGTGTCAGAAATTCCCATTCATAATTTTAATTAATAATATTCAAAAGTGAAGCCTCGCCATCGGAACACGCAGTAATTTCAGCATCGAACAACAAATTAAACAGGTAACGTTCTCACAACGCAATCAATCCACTTCAGTTTTTCGAAAGGAGAGACAGATTTGTGTTAATTCGGTCTCCTCGACCTGGCTTTCCCCAAAGAATTTCGCCGCGTCCCTGAAAGCCAACACTCTCCCGCAAGTTCAACGCGAGGTCACCCAGCAAATTATCTAAAGTAGGTCACTGCACCTTCCGCGGCCTTTGTACTCACCAGCTCCTGTCTCAACCTGTGCAGAGCCCCATTCATGCGCTCCTCCGCCCCGGGCTGTCCGCCGCCGTCCCGGGCCGCACGCCCGAACGTCGCGCCGTCTCCGCTGGCCATCTCGGCGGCACCGGGGGCCGCCACGAAAGTCGGAATCCCGTCGTCGGGACCCAACGACAGCACTTCGTTGCCCACCACATCCATACTGTCGAACTGGTGGTGGTCATCGGCGCCAGGTTGGTGGACGACCTCGTCCGTGGTCACGCGGCAACGGCAGTCTGACCGTCGTCGGGATGACGAACGCCGGAGCCGGCAGGGCTCGGCGCCGCCGGACGACACCAGCCACTTGCCCACGGCGGCCGTCCGGCGCTCCTGCAGTCCACGGAGCCGGACGACCAGGTCGCGAACGTCGGCGTCGTCCTCCAGCACCCGGTCATCGTCCGGCGGGAGACACGTGACGTCATCCTCGACGTCGCTGGTCCGACACGGCCAGACGTCCGCCGATCGGTCGGCGGGGTGACCGTCACCTCTGACCGGCGGCGACTGAGCAAAAGTAACCGAGGGGGTGACCCGATCGCAGTCGGACAATTCCGCGTCGCTGAATATGGGTGTCAGCATGTCGACTGATGGTGTTTTGAAGAGGCTGGCTTAGTCGGTTGACCACAACACAGTGGTCCACGATTACGTCCGGCACCCAAGCGTACCGGAGCTCCGCGAGGAAAGTCGCCCAACACAAATGACACGGTACACCAGCTTCCAAATGAACACTTGCCGTCCGCCGAAACGAAATCAATTCTCAGACGCGATTTCCATATAGCATCTTGTTGCACCGTGTTCGGTACTCCGGAGAATGGAGGTCAACAGGTTTCGTGGAGGACTGTAAATTACGAAGCACAGGGGGGAAAAAACGAACTCCGCCAAAACAGAAGAGAAATATGTTTGGATGTCAAGTGTTCCCCCGTTTAACACAACCCCCGTAACGATAATCCTAAATTGCGTTGGAGAGAGACCGCGCGAGTCTTAGGTGAAATACAGGTCAAATTGCTTTGAAGAATGGTGGGGGGAGACTTCTTCGAAAGGGTTCTAAAAATCCAGCTTTCAGTTTTTATGCGTCGTTTCATCGAATAAACATGTCGAAGTAATTGAATGCGACTATTCACTAATCCGACTCCCAGACGTGCGTAATCCGTAATGGTCGGTCCTGTTTACGCGGTGACGTATTTACAATGTGATTACAGTGTCTGTGCCGATTGGAGCTTCGCACCAATTTATCACTTAATCTGCCGTGACGATCAAACGTCCTTGTAAAAACGACTGATATATAGACCGATATTTTCTTTTTGTTTTCACACCACGGAGTTCTTGTCCAGACAGATACAGGTATTTACCGAGAACTATGCAAGGTGATCCGCTTGAGGGCAGATTGGCCGGCGTTAATCCGCGGGGCTAACCAGAACCCCCTGTGTTATTATTCTTTTTTCGATAACGATAGCTGATATGTAAATTTAAATATTCGAAGCTGTGTTATCAGCGCGGCGGTGTCAGTACAGGTGAGACAGAATACAGATGTGACGTCATACGATGACACCGAATCTGCCAAATTAGGTTAAAACAATGACGATTTCAGTAATGCTGCGTGCTCCACGACAAATCGAACTGGTTCAGGTGGCGTGTCGAGACCAGTGCACCAAAAATACAATATTATTCCGAGAGTCCAGGAAGCTGTGTCCAAAGTCCGGCGTTGCCAACCAACGAGAGGTCAGCGGTGGGTCAAATTATGTTTTCAATTTCGAATCCCCATCGACGAAGAAACTCATAGTGTTGCGCACCAGGATCTATTATTTCGATACACCGGCAATATATTGCGAGAATTTTATTTCACTATATATTTTTTCTTCTCTTAAAGTTGCGGGGTCACGCACTTCCTTAATACGAATTTACGATATATCGGCGGTGCGTTGAGCCTCTCTCGCGAATCCAATATCGCAGTTCGAAATTTGCGTCTGTAAGCCGGAGGCGATGGCTATGCGCGCCCGAGATGAACTTCATTCACTCTCCCGATCATGTCGTGGGTACATGTACTGAGTACATGTGTTCCCCCGTGAGCGCGTCTGGTCCGACGGGGACTTCTTGTTGGCAGGTATTCTCAAAATTCGACGCGGCCTCCTCCTATTCCGGGCATCACAAAAATATTATTTAGTGGTTGATCCAATAGAAAAGCGAGCCCATCCTACGCCAACTTGAAAGTGCGACCTCCGTTAAAGGCATCATCATCGTGTACAGCTGAACTCATACAACTTCATTGGTCATCACAGAACGGGAAGCAGGCACAATAACTTCTTCCTGTTGAATTTTATCGGCACGATATGTCTATCTACAGGACACTGATAAACCGATTAGCGATAAATTAAAATGTACCGGTCCTATAGGTCCGTCGAGATGGCTTGTTCTGCAGTCACAACAGACGATGTATCAAGTTCGGATCACTTGTCCTGGACATCGACGTACTTGTCCTGGACATCGACGTCAAACCGATCTCACGAAATGATATGGCAAAAATATTGTTCGTGTTAAAGAGAACGGGCGTGAGCTATGAAAATGAATCTCATTTTCCATCCAGCGAGTCCACCAAAAAATACCGCATGAAGCGATGAATAAAAAAAATGATCAAGTCCACACACACACAACGCGGAACACTGAATGAAATGTCTCAGTTCACTCTGGAAAAAAACATGAGTCGTGGAAACAAAACATTGTTTGGACGTTAACACATGTTTCTGCTCTTGTTGCGCGCGTTGGAGAAAAAGTTTTTCCCGCGAACGGCGAAAACAGGCGCGCGTTTCACTTTTTTTTCTTTCGTCTTCAACCCCCGGTGTCTTCGTCCTCATAGACGGTGGAGGGGAGGACTAATCTACGGTAAGAAGCGCAGCACACGGCGCGGCGCACGATTTGACTGACTATCCAAGTCACCTCGGTTGGCGAGCGAAACGCCAAGTATGAAATGGCAAAAAGCCGATCCTCGACGAAGGTGCAACGCGGTCACAGGTACCGCTACCTAACACCGTAACACCATTAGCAGGTGGACAGGTAGAGAGAGAGAGAGAGCAGGTAGCTTACGTGCGCCAACTGTACTACACTAACGCACGCAACGCATATACAGGAGCAGAGATAGATAGATGAGTATAAAGCTGATACATACCTGTCCTCGGCGATCGTCAAACTGTGGTACGCGCGTTGGCGGAATCGATTCGGTCGCCGCCAGAAAGGAATGCACCAGTTGTATAAAGTGCTGGTCAGTTTCGGTCATCCCATTGGATTGATAATTCAATTCTTATTGAAATTCTATTGCTTCAGGGTCCTATGTTGTTGGTTGGCGCAAGAAAATATCAAGTCTTCAAAGATCTTCTGGCTCGTATTCTAAAGGGGGATTGTAATGTAAAAATTGGGGAAATTGTGAGACAGGTTCCTACTAGGTGTAGAAGAGTGGGACATACTAGAATGGTTCAGGAGCTGCATTGTAGATGTGACTCGTACTTCAACTCATAGTTCCCCAGAGTGTGTCGACATTGGAATAGCCTTAATGATTCTGAAGTCAGGAGCCTGTTAGGAGAGGGCAACCACACCTTTGTCCGTAACTGGTCGTTCGACCCCATCCGGGTACATATTGTAATTGTACATTTGATGACGTCACTAGAAAAAATAAGCTGTTTTAATTTATAAATTTTATCGTCCATGTAACTCTTTCCTTATTTACACTTTGAAAGATCGAGACCTCTTGTCAAGGTCGTTCATTGACTTCATGAACTGAAAAATGGAATTGGGGAAAAAACTACGCGCGAATAACGTCATTGACCTTAAAGATTCAATATTGAGTATTTATTTATTCAAGCACCTTTCGCTGTACTTCAAATTCGGTCACCCGAGGCACGAATTGGAAAGGTAAATTTAATATCATAAATAAATTATCCGCATGTTCAACGTGAAACGCATATTTCTCCAGTTTCATCAGTTTCAGAATGTGCTCCCAGCTCTGCATAAATTAACCTAATGATAAGTTGCACCTTTTCTCGTACCTGAGACTGATTGCCGGATGCGATCGGAGCCCGTTGTAAAATGAGCTTGTTTCCAAACATTTGCAGTTGGAGATACACACACCCCTTGAATCCTGGAACGACAGACACGTCAGGATCGACACACAATAGGATGGGCCAGTCAGTGTTAATCATCAGCTATCTCCACCCACAGGGGATTCGTCATCAAACATGCCGTTGAAATGGCGTGAGGAATGGCTGTACATGTAGATCCGGTTAGAACTTCCTGTGCAGTAGTAGCAGCAGCACGCTATAAACTTTGTCGCTCAGTGGGCTCAAATTTGTTGAAGACCGCAAATCAGATCTAGTGAACAATTGTCTCGCCTCCTGTGAAGGAGAGCAGTCGAAAGAAATTTATTCCGCGAAAACATCAATTGATATTTATCAATATATGACTATAGAACGTCTTTCAATAAAAAAAACTCTTTAAACGCGCGATGACAAGATTTGGTTCCTTGACCACTTTCATCATTGGCCATCATCATCATAATTGGAGGCTTTATTGGAAACACAAGTTTTGCACTTATTTGCAACCGAGTAAATTTCAAATTTAAGTAAACACGAATATTATTCAATATATTGATTGTCCCGCTTTCATTATCCATTTGACTCAGTCTGAGAGGACAAACTTCTGGAAACTCGAATTATTTCGTGACAGCTTGCGTTTGCTCGAATAGTGAGCGTGTGACCCAAGGTGGCCCTTAAACAATACCGAATAAAAAAATATTTAAAAAAACGATCGCCAAGCGATGAATGTGTTCCTGCATTCATCTAAACGTACAAGTATATATGAGTCTACTTTGGTAGTCAATTCTAAACGAAAGGTCGACGACCTCCGCCGTTTTCCCTCTACGTTTTTCCATGTCGTAGTGCGTCGCAGTCCGTCGATTTTGTATTGTGGGTACTTTCTACTTTTTCCACTCGATTTTTTGTCGCCTTTTTTCGGTCAATTTGTTATGCACCGCTGCACTAAGTGAATATATATGCATGTGTTTATGT
Organism: Mycogona germanica; assembly: GCA_034698785.1. Taxonomy (NCBI): domain Eukaryota; kingdom Metazoa; phylum Arthropoda; class Diplopoda; order Chordeumatida; family Chordeumatidae; genus Mycogona; species Mycogona germanica. The sequence goes on along the minus strand of JAQGBY010002994.1, from coordinate 11,259 downwards.
GTGCTCTATTAAACGGGGTTGGGGTAACAGGAGTGTACTGTACACAGGTGAAAATGACCGCAGCACTGAGTAGCAATCGCTAGATCGTTGCAGGTCACAATTTCGCCATTACAACTTGAGAAAACCTGTATTATTCTGAGAATAATCTGAGGGATCCTTTGGATATCCGAAAGACAATCTGAGGAAATCTGTAGAATACCTGAATGGCACGACTTGGGTCTCAATTATGCGCTATGACAAGTATTAAAAAAATCGGTGACTGAATCCATGTGACTATTGATGAGAACGCCATAAATTAATCAGCCGTTCCTCTCAAAAAAATACAAATTTTTCCAAGATTTCATGCGAATCAGTCCAACAAACTGAAGCATGCAGTTTAACGATGTGAACGAAATTTCTCTACTGGAGGAAAAACTATCATTTCGGAGAAGAAAAGACTGAAACGCTATTTCATGCACGATTGGTGTACGCAAAATTGCCATAGAAAATTGTAGTGAAGAACCAAATATGTTTTTTTATCGTTTGATAAAAGCGACAAGCAATCGTAACATAGCCTTATTTTACAAAACAATTTACCAGCAGACTTTTGACAAAAATGGAATTTTAAGGAACAGCTAACATTTCTACAAATAATTCACGGAAGAGTAAATTAAAATACAATGGATGGTCGGGTAATCCAAACATATTGCCGTTAATAATATCACTACGATGGCAACTACAGAGTAATTGAGCAAAATCAATAAGTAAGAAAGATATCCGGGCAACGCGATTCGACACATACCGTAACACCCCCGTAAATGGGCAATCACTCATCGCACGGTGTAATGCGGTGAAGCGATACCGCTTGCTTTGCGGGACTTGCCGGGCTTCAGCAGTGACTTTATCCCATATCCTCGTCAGACTTGAGGAACAGCATACTGCACTTTCGTGTTTTTGCGTTTTCACTGTTCAAATAATTTTATTTTTAAATTACTAATTACGAAAAATGAAGACAAAGCTAGATAGTTTAGCGTCAATAATTCGAAAGGTACATGAATAATACGACGAATAGAACGATTATTCGCATTATTCATGTACCTTTCGAATTATACCTTTTGAAAATATATCCGAATCTGCTTGTGCTGCTGCACTTTTTATTTTACTAATTACGAGTTTAACAAAATAATTCCAAAATTCCCAAAGGAAACTTAAAGAATCTGGCATTTCTTATTTTTCCATCTTAAGTCCCTTAAATATCCAAATAACCTAATAAACTTTTTATCAAAATCGATCTAAGAATTTTTTATTGGTACACGATTTCATGTGAATTGCTTGAAGGAAATTTTCAAGATTCCACATTTTCTACCTGCACAAGTTTCTCTTCAATATCACAAATTGACAATTACTAATTTTCTTAATTTATTTTATTTGTTCTAACATTGTAATTTCTAACCTTACAAAGACATATTACTCGTAAAATATTGTCAATGTAATTATGAAGTTATTCATTCGAACGAGACTTGCAAGAAGGAGGATGAAGGCTCGTCTCGAATGCAACAATATTGCATGGGAACAGAGGTGTACGACAGATTACATCCCCCCCCCCCCCACTTCGGCGAAGGTAATTCTAAGGAAAATGGCCTATTTCCAACCATGTCTGATGAATAGGATATACAGGTATACTAACACGCCGAGGCTATCGAGGTCTTGTTGGTGATGAAGTACAAAGGTGGGCGTTAGTGGATATGGATGCTCCATGTTTGGCAAACAAACAGCAGCAGCTGCGAACCAGATGATTGCGTTCTCTTTTTTTTTTTAGAAAATAATAAAACTAGATTCTCTATTTCCTATTTAGGCAGAGCAACCAGGAGAATGGACGACTTCGGCGTCACTGAGATCAAACAGACAATACCCGAAACAGGTGGCGTCGTGTGTGCGTGTGTAATATACATTGTATGGGGTCGTGCCGAGCGGTGACACCGAAATAGATAATTTCCTCGTAATTTATGACAATTTAATTGTTTCACCTCATCGTTGGGGGCTCACTCTGCATACACCACCACCGTCACAATCATAATGACAATGGCAAATGTGGATCATCTTAAGAGTATTTTGCCAACGAGCACTTAAGTGCTACAACCAAACAACCCTCTGTGGAAAAATAATAGTGCGCGATGTTGATCAACAGTTTGCAATATTGTATTATACATGTACTCGTATTATGCTGTGTAATACAATATTTTATTTGCCAACTAAGAAACGTTTTAATAGATGCTTCGTATAGAAACAACATCTTGTGAAAATGTGATTCTAGGAAACACCTTTTGTAAATTCAATAAATTTCCCTAACATTTTGTACAGATGTTAGAACGCATTATTTTAAATAAATGGCTAAGCCCCTCTCGAGGTATTTGCATTATAGATGTAGCGTGGCCTATGCCAATGAAATTTAAACATAACATATATTTTTATCTAAATAATGATTCAACGTATTTTGCTCCAATTAAAATAGAAAAGTTTATTTTCACTTTATTGTAAATATCATGTTGTTGGTAATGTTTTGTTTGATTTGCTTAAAAGTTGCTCCCCAATATTTATCTCTATTCCTACGGTGTTCGGCTTTATTTGACTATATCCGATGCGAGAAGCGGATTCGATCTTAGAACCTTGATTTCGAACCGAAAACTCATTAAAAAGTGTTATCTACACTTCATTTCAATCAGCCGGGAGCAGATCGGATAACATGTTCATTTTTGGAGTCACTGGACTAATCCAAACGTTGAGGAATTTAAATTAATAGTAAGTTAAGGAACAATGTTTTTTTAACAACACGATCATGCGCTATTCGATTTCCACCCCAGGCCTATAATTGAATTTTGATTTGCTCATACCAGACCGATTCTTATATGTTGCTGTCATTCAACGGGATACTCAACTTTGAAACAAAGTCGACCTTATTCGGAGACGATAAGACATACCGCGACGCAATGAAAATATAAACAGGATTTGTGGCGTCGACACAGATATAATAATTAATATAATAAAAAGATTCTGAGTGCATTAGGTGCGCATTAAATTTACGGATAATTAGGAGAGATCTTTAGTTCGAACGCGAAGCTAGTCTGGCGCTGAACACAGTCACTGACGATAATTAATTTTCGCCCGAATTGGGGTTCAATTGCAGACATAATAGGCCTGATGTATATTAATTGTGTTATTAAATTCCACCCAGATGGGGATTTTAACCCAGATCTTGTATTGTAGACTCCAAATTCTGGATCGAACCTCACTTAACACCTTAATTAGCACAATCATTTGAGTCCTGTAAACTACACTTTTGTTTTAATGTAGTGTAGGGTCTATACGCAGACGTACCTTCGTGAAGGCCAAGGGCAAAACACCTGGGAAGGTCGAATTGAAGTCAAAAAATCGATTCATTAAAGAACCACACCCCAATGATGGCGCATGTCAGCCCACGACATGCAATCGAAATTACAGGATACGTTCTTGATTTTACGACAACCCATCGGTAACGTAGCACCGGGTGCGCTTTTAGTACCTTTGATGAAAATATTAAGTGATGTGTTCGAACCACGATAACAACGCGGCCTGTGTTTCCCGAATGGATAGGGGCGACGTCTGTTTTCAATCTCGTCCGGGCCCAAAATTGTACGCAAAAATGAAACCTTAGATCCGTCAAATTTGCCAGGAAATTCCTTAATTAGGATGGCGACGTTGCGTGTCGAATGAGCATTCGCTTGATAAATCTGATAATATACTATGGTAGTTGTACTATTGAATATAATCGGGGAAATCACACATTATGTAAACACATTGTGATTTAATAAAAAAATTCTGAATTTCAATTAATTTAATACAGAGTATATATTTATTCAATTAATACTCTGTATGAGATTAACAGGATCTAAACGAACCAACTAAACCATTCTTCATCCTTACTTCTTCATTCAATGTAAGCTCACATTATTTTTTCGTCGTGTGAAAATTTTGTCAAAAACAGGAGATACTTTGTAATTTCATTCCTGAATTTGCCGATTTTCTGTTATTTATACCCTTATTTGATATCATTAAGAATTTGGCGCTCAATGAACAACCAATCCAAAAGCAACATTCCTGGAACGGTGAATTTGTTGAACGACCACATTTCTGGTTTTAATTTTTTTGCTCCCAACTACCTTCCTTTCAAATTCCCCAGATGGTATTTTCTATTTTTTTTTTTACAAAAGAAAATCGTCGCTGGAGGGAATTTTTGATTCTTGAACTTGCGAGCGGAGGTCTTCGCTTAGGGTGCACGCACTTTTGCCGGTGTGCTTACACTCGCTTGAACTAGATTAGAGAGCTAGGCGCACCGTTTATAAAGCGTGAGCCTGCCGGGCAGTACATGTACATCGATCCGTCCATCCGTCCGTCCCCACCACCTCAGCAGCCTCAGCAGCTCGATACAATAGCCTCTGGAGAGAAAGAGATCATAGTGAGGGGACGACACAGTGCGAATGGCTCTTGCAAAAACATTAACGACGTTCTACCGGAATAAGTTAATCTTAATCGTCCAGCTTCTTGGCAATATGAACAATTTTGTTTTGGGGGATGGTGAATTTTTTAAAACTTCAACATATTAATTCATGAGGGGACGTCTGGATGATATAAATATTAAATGGTGAATTCGGGACAGACCGAATGAAGGAGACGAACCGAGTGGCGAACTCGCTTAAATAATAATATTTTAATATTATTTTAATTAGAACTGGTAATTGCGAAAAATATAGAAGAGTATGGTAGAGCACTGGGCCGGAAATCCAGGGATCCGGCGTTCAACTCCCGGTCTGCACGAAACTCTATATTTTCCGCAATTACCAGTTCTAATTAAAATAATGGTAAAATATTATTATCAAAGCGAGCTCGCCACTCGGTTCGTCTCCTTCATTCGGCGTGTTCCGAATTCACCATTTAATGTTCAACATATTGATGCTTAGAAATTTACAGGTTACTATTCTTTGCGTGAAGCGCAATTTATTTTAGAAATATTTGTGTCATACTTAATAAATTTGTGTGGACAAATTTGGTCACAGAATCGACATTAATTCATGCAACACGCTGTGCAAAACAAAATATGATCAAACTGAACCAACCATTGATCATATTTTTAAAAATTATGTGAATGGAATTTCTTCTTATTTTCACATTTGACGTAAATCCTCGAACGAAAAGCCGATACCGCTATCGCGCTCGGTGAGTAGCGAACTAAAGGTGACTGGAAATGTCTTAACTTCCTTGGATGGACCTCATTAACAAATATCTCAAGAAGGATCAGTGAGACGATTATTTTTAACCTCCCTGCAATGCCTGACTTGTCACCTTAAAAAATATTCTTGCGAGAAAGTTTGATTCGTTTTCACATAACGACGGTCTCAGTAAATCGAGATCAGCGGCAGATCTCAACCATTTCAATCTTAACGCTCCCTTTTCGAGAAGACTGGGGGGGAACACATCGTCCCACTTAGATAATTATAAGAAAACTTGTGTAAAGATCAGGCACAAAATTAACTAGCGGAGAAGGCGATAAAAAAAAACAGCTACTGCGACTTTCAGACTCAGTTCAGCCATTGTTTCGTTGAGGGGCGCTTCGTCATTGATACCAGTTCGAAGCACTGAAACACTGTTGCCTGAAAATATGCAATGTCACAGCGAACGAAAATTCCTTTCACGTTTGCCTTGCTACACTTTTTCTTAAAAGATGCTTGAAAAAAAAAGCTGGTTAAATGAAATGAATTTCGGACATAAGTTGCGCTTCGCACTTATTAATTACATGTACAGAGTATGTGTTAATAACGTTTCAATAATTTAGGAACCTTTTGGCGCAAAAAATTATTTCTCAGAATCTTTCTTACACAAAATTTGTTATGATTTTAATGCAATCTTTAAAAGAAATTTTGCCTTATTCAAATTTTATTCTTTTTTTTAATTCTTCGAAAAAATTACACTTCAGCGGCATCAAATAAACACTTTCTATGTAGTAAGTTTAGACAGCCTTACATGGTTTTAAAAAGAAAAATGGTGATAAAATTTTAAATGTATTAGGAGATAGGGCATTATGCAATGGGCCCCTAAGATTTCGGCGGCCCTCACAGGACTTAATCCGGTCTTAGGAGTAACGCTTTATATTGTGTCTCGAGTGGCATCGAACCAGGCCGCCTCCTGAAGGGGGGAGGTTAGGGTAGAAACCCTGGTGGACCTTCTTAACAAATATCTCAAGGTCGCATGCCCAATTACCGATAACAACGAGACCTAAGGAATATTCTGGACGATAACTGTGCTAAACCAATCGACTGTAGCCTTAATACGAAATGCGGCACAATCTCCTCATTTCACTAATTGTTACACTGTAATAACGTGTGGAATCTCTAATCACGTTAGTTGGATCAGTTAATTAGCCTGACCATGAGATGGGTCACCGAGGGCCAATACTGGGGACCTTCGAAATTCCAAGTGGGGCTCTCTCATCAGTATAACATGAAGATGCTATCGGCATATCCGCATGCTGAAATATTTTTGGCACGGACAGAACAATCCCAATAATGGGAAATGAGATTGGAGAATGCAGGGCAATCTCATAAAGTGGAGGAATTGGGAGTCTATTTGGTATTATGGAAGAAACATTAGGGGACGTTTTGCGCACAACACAGCTACTGTTTCATTTATTTATTTTATTTTATTATTGGTATATGGCATATGGTTCAATGGGAGACTGGCTGAATTAAATTCGTCCATCACAAAAAAATGCGTCCAATGAAAAGAGGGATGACAGTGGAATTGACAGAGCCTCAAATCCAGAGCCTTTTAAAATAAATCTATTTCTATCCCCAACTGGTCTTTCGACCCCCGTCTTAGGCCCCTCTCTTGGGGGCTGCTTGAGGGTAAAATTTGTAATTTGTAATTTGTAACACATGATAGAGACTTATCAGAATAAGTACATTGGAACCCTGTATAGACAGTGTCAACGAACGCGCCAATTCAATTCTTAGAGGATGGAATAAGACATTCTGTTGTTGCCTATAGATGCAGCAACTTGCGCCCAGACTCTCGATTTTTTCTCGCTATTTCGCCAAAAAAAAAAGAGATCGCCAATCGTGATAACAGAAGGATGCGGAATCGAAAAAAGCATCATCAGGAGAGGGCGGTGCAGGGTCGAGAGAGAGAGATGTTGATCTGGCAAGGTTATCTATACCCTGGTAACGGTTAACTTAAGAGCTGCCGATTGGCGAGACGTGGTACGCATGCGCGCGGACTAAACGAAATCAAAAGCGTGTGGCCACGATTTTGCCTGACTTCGGTGACTTGACCTGAGCACCATATACCTGTACATGTACATGGGCCGTACATTTGTGCGTGAGCAATTAATGCATGCGCTGGCCAGGAATAGAGTGACTTCAACAAATTGATGGTTTCGGAGGGGGAAAAACGATCGTTTAGAATTGTGAGTGATGCGAGTCCTCACGTCACTTCGTGTATCGGTGCACACACAGAAAGTGAAATACACTTCGGAAAAGTATTTTAAAAAAACAACATATTTTTCTTTTTCGCTTCCTTCAAAATTGCATCACCGACGACATTGTTAGCCACTTGGCAATTTTACGCAAGACTGTGCAATAAACCGATTTGCCAAGTATCACTTACAAGACTTACCTCTATCAACATAAACAGTTTACTGTACATATGTAGATGGCGTTCACAATTTCATAAAAATGATTGCTGAACAAAAAATGAGCATTACCAGATTGGTTATTTTTAAATTTTCCATTTGCGGAGGCCAACATGGATCTGGAATCGGTAACGTCAAATGTCCAATGTCGTGCCGTCCTCGTCCTTGTATTGTTGTCATGCAATTTGTACTGTAGTGTGTGCAACCGATAATGCGTGTGCAGCATAGGGAGAAATGCTCAAGTCATGTAAATAAATGAATAAGGGCGGGGAACTAGCCTATTATAATAAATAGTCGCGGAATTTTTGTTCAAAACATTTATTTGTGGTGGTCGCAATAACCAAATTGTCTAGAAGAAAAAAGTCTGATGCTTAATCAGTGAACAAAAAAGCACACTATTAATAATACTTATTACGAATAGGAAGCGATAGAGTTGTTTATAAGAAGAAAATGCACGATCAGGACGCGCCCAGCTTACATCTTCTCAGCAAAAACTTAATCTGCCCCACCATTCATATTGGAGCAAATTTCAGATCAAAATCATGTGTGTGTTCATATCCGCCAATCAAGTGACCTCTATCTGGAGAATGTGACCCCAATCACCTCCAAAAAATCAGTCTCAAATAATTATTTAAATATATCGACGACCATATATACACCGGAGTGTAGCGAATCTTGTCTCTTAATGAGAACGCATTAAAAAAAATTGTTTGAATTTGCATCGCCTCATGCACCCAATATTTCAATTACCGACTCCAATATCGTCACTAAGTCAACAGACGGGACAACCGAAATTGAGACCTACATGTACACGCGACACATTTATCGAACGACATCGGGAACAACCCCCAACCCCTCCTCCGATCGGCGGCTCCGATATTTAATCAGCTTTTTTTAGATTCACCAAAACAGTCTGGCCAGCACCAATATTATAGGTCGCGCCACCGCTGACAGCTACATTTATTCCAGTCACGACTAAGCGCCGGTCCCTTCTCGTGGACACATGGAAAGCCTTGACTACGTATTGGATCTCCGTCATCGAATTCAATGAGAACGTATGTGGACGACCAAGTGGCCCACGGTACCCTACCTAAATGTACACGTCCTAATAATACGATTGTGATTAGGAGCGGCGCTTATACGTTTGAAGGTACGACCGGTCGACATGTGTGGTGTGTGTGTGTGTGTACCAAAAGGACAGGACAGACACTATACAGCCTCAAACAATTACCGAATATGTATTGACCTATTATGGTATCGCAGCGGGGCCGGATTCACCGTTCTGATTCTGCAGGTACCACTTAGAGAAATGGGCGAGGCCTACGACCATTAAATCATATGTTAACGCGACTAAGACATTTTTACATCTATCGTATTTTTTTGTGCACTCTGGTATCTGTTATTAATTTATTTGAATAGCCAAAATGTGAATAATAAAACAAAATCGTGTTTATAAACTTATAACTTTGAAGCAGTCAAACACTATAATTGTATCACACCATCTTCTATGTTTTAGGTTATTATTGTAATCAACAGCACATTTTTAATATTTCTTTTAATTCTCTGTAGTAAGTTGCACTATTGGATTATTTTCTGTACCCCTCTTGGTGCTTAGGAACTATTTGAGGGGCGCATTTTTACAAGAACCCCGCGCCGGAAATCGAACCACGGTCAGGCGTAATACCGATTGGGCTAAGACGAGTCGCATAAAATAATGGTTGGAGATGCCGGGGATTGAACCCGGGGCCTCTCACATGCGAAGCGAGCGCTCTACCACTGAGCTACATCCCCACCTCACACCCACATCTGTTTATTGGAAGTCGTTGATTAAATCAAGTTTTCAGATTATTGATTCGGTTTAGTCGTCAGTTATTAGATTGTGTCTAGGAAACCACTCTTATCTCAGAAAAGACCTCCAACAACTCTCTCATTTTTGGAAAATGTGGAACTTCTAGGTTATTATTATTTTTTTGTAACCATAAGCCCATACGGAGAAATTGGTATTTTGAAATAATGAAATTGTGAATCAAAATATGAAATTGCGATTAGGTAGAAAGTCAGATAACATAAGACACAAGAATTTTTCGACGCGTTTAAGCAGAAAGCTGTTAGAAATGACGACTGTATTTGCCGTTTCGTCGATCATGATCATGCGGTATCGATAGTGGACGAGCGGATCTCAGGAGGAAATAAATTGGCGATGGAAAATCCGACCCTGATTATCACATCGCATGACACACAAACCTTTAGACGAAAGCCCTGAAAATATACACACACGCGCGACGCCTTTACGTACGACGGACAAAAACGGACGTAACTTGAAAATGTAATTAACTTTTTTCCTTGTATATATTTTTTTTGTAAACTGCTTCTATTATAATATTATGAATAACAAACCAAAACAATAAGAATTTTCCCATATTTAGTGCAAAAAGAGACCGAACCGTAGGCACGCATTTGGGGACTACCTAAATACACAATTACAGCGTGAGTAACGAAAGGTTGGGAGGGGGTTGCTATTTTCGCAGTGCAGTGCAGTGTCTATTCAAAAACGTTCGAATAACACAAAACCCCGGCATTCCAAACTTGCACCACTTTTTCCATGCCGCACAATTGTTTGTTTTCAATCGCTTGCTACGAATCAACCTTTCAAAAACTGAAGTGGGGCCACTTGACCGTGTTGTTCCTGGACCAATGAATCGTGCAGGAATGTCTAATGAACGCTAATGACGCAATCAGATTTTTTTTTAAAGAAAAAATATTAGAAAACCCGCCCATTCTACGATTGACTAATATTGAATATCCAGTAGCGATGATTGGAACTCGAAAGACAATAAATTGGAATTTAAAATTGAGAGAAAAATTATGGGGTGCCTATTTTCTTTTCTTAAATCCTCTTTCATCAACCCTCATTGCAGTCAACCCTCTTATACCATGCAATGTGCCTGCATGTAAATTTGAAATTTAGTGGCTAATATAGAATTGGTATTATGCTAAACGTTCGTATTGAATTACATTATATGTTACAGGTCATGTAATTAAATCGCAACTTGTTTGGCCTACATGCGCGCATACAGATTACAAGCAGAGACTATAAAATCAAAATATGACATTTATATACCCCCTACAAATCTAAATAGTTTTAGGTGAAGACATGCGGGGTTTTAAATTTCGGTAGAAGGTCGATGTGGTCAATCCAGTGGTATGGATATAGAGTTTCACGTATCAACGAAATTGTTGTTGTCGTCGTAGACAGGTGAGCTCATAGCAGTGTCACTCAAGCGATTATGTAAAGTTCAGTGAATGCAAACATGATCGGAGGATCAACTGTGTAAGGGGAATGGAAACGGTTCCGATTTTCATTGTCGTCGAGTCATGTGTCCAGGTAGGTTGACGTCAAGAAATAACCGCTTCACGATTCCATGCTAATGAACTATGATGATCATTAGAGAGGACCGGATTTTTAAGTTCGTATATATTTTTAATACTATAAGTAGATAAAGTCGTACTTGAAATATAATAAAATAAAATATTCATAATAAATTCATAACGAATTCATA
>JAQGBY010002993.1:0-20767 GCA_034698785.1 Mycogona germanica | reverse complement strand
CCGCGCCGGGAATCGAACCCGGGACCGCCGAACCGCAGTCCGTCATAAACCAACTGCGCCACGACGGGTCGTACATGATGTCTGAACGAGATAGGCTCGGGGATTCCGATATTCAATGAGCAAGTTACACTCCTTACCTCATGTATAACCCGACTAGAGCAGTAAAAGTCTAAAACTGATGTCCAAAACCCCCCATTCAATCGGTATGCTAGGACAGACAATCGTAAGGAGTGTGCAGTCGACTAGGACGCCAATGACGTACATAGGCACGGCATAACTTTTATCGACAAATATTACCTTTTTTGGTGCTGGCTCATCGGAATTCCTGGTCGCTGGAACTTCTGGAGCTACTGGAACTACCACCTTAGTCACTTCTGGTGTTGGACGATTTCCTCGCTTTCGTTTACCCATGTCAGATTTTATTTGTTGATTCGCCAAACAAATTTACCACGTGTTACTTGGGAGTTGGGAGAATTGACTGAGTTTAAGGGCGGCCAATGGGTGGCCAAGGTACTGTGCCCAGATTTCCCAAGATCCCCAGGTATCAACGACAGTGCAGTTTGCAAATTTGATTTTTTCAATATTTACAGGTAATTTGTTCTAAAAATTTGTATATGATAAAAGAATTGTATGATTTTCGGCTGAATTTGCTAGTTCAGCGAATATTTTAATTGTTTGACTTTGTTAATTGGTAAAATGTTCTATATGTGAGGTCTTGGGCACCGTAGAAAAGAATAGCTATTTACAATGTTGTCAAATGTCTTGACCATTTCATACTCGTATTTCTTTAAAAAGGCAATACGTGAATTAAAAGCTACAAAAAATGCTATTTCCAAGATATTTATTTTTCATATTTATTCTTAGTTTAAATATACATCATTTTGGTAAGTTAAAAAAAAATTAAATTAAAATGAATAAATTAACATGTAAAATTGAACGTCATCATATCCCTATGTGTGACTGTAAAACTAGTGAACTGAATCAAATATTTAATCAGATTGCATAGGTGAGCTGATTCTAATCAGTATATTGGTGCGTTTCTATTTAAGATCTGTTTACTAACCAACTGCTACCTCATTGCAGGAATAAGTGTCCTGAACCAATCTCCATCTAGAGGATTTAAAAACGCAACCAACTATATATTGTAACCAGCGCATCAATGTGAACGCCACATTCATTTTTGTGCTAGCCCTAGCCGAGATCTCTGTCAAGTTACGCGCAGTTTTTTCACCTCCATCGTTATTTTAATCGTGCAACTAATCTCAAATTTGATCCGCGATTGATGTCTGCGCGTTGGCCGGCCACATCACCAGCAACTTGATCTCTACACAAATGTCGGACGACAAACGAGTGCCGAAAGGTCGCGCCGGTGGCTTTCCCCGCGATCGACAGCCATTGCGGCGGCCTGGCGATCGCGCACCAAACAAAGGTACACAAATTGCTCTCTGGTTGTGCAAGAGGCCCTAACGGGCTGGTGAGTAAACTAGGCCTAACATGGGTCAGCTCGGGTCAAACTGCTGCCCGGGGATATCAGATGGAGGAGGTTCCGGCCTTGACGTTATTCGTTTCGCATTAATGTGCCTGAAGTTCCATCCAAGGCCTATTTCCTTGGATGTAAATTGCCTGCTTGCCGTTCTAGAACGACCAACGTGTCTCTTCCAGCAGGTTGGACTGTTTGGGGCTGTAGTCGTGTTACCGCACATCATGTACGATACCATCGTATAAAACATGCATCAACATTGGTAGGCAATTAATGATTGTTTTGAGCCAGCCTGCTAAATATATTTGTACTGCAACAGGTTCGTTTTGTTTCAGAGGATTTTTGACTGCTGTGTCGACAAACCTGCTCATTTTTACGCTAAGAGCAACTATGCCAAATTCTCCTTCTTCCCCTGAAGTGTTGACTGGAATAGCCTCCCGAAGAACTTGCACAGTCTCCATCCCTCTCCTTTTTTAAGTCCCGGAAGCGGGCCGTCCGGACATGGCCAGCCGGCACCAAACTTCTCTAAATCCTATCACTACATATATCACCATAATGCCACGGAGCGGCGATAATTATGTGTAAATCTAATTAGCCTCTAGTGTTTGTGGGAGTAAAACGACTACTATCCCGATTTGCTTAAGACAGTAAAATGTTTTAGTTAATCAGATGCAAAAAAAACTGATAATTTTGCTATTCTGTATGATTACAAAGTGTTACAATGCCATATAAAAAATTCAGGATAACAGTTTAATAAAATAATACAATACCAAAGAAGATTTCTTTCTAATTGATTTCTGAAAGAATTTTCTAATCATTTGTGTGGTAACACGACTGCAGTCTCTGTCATGGCGTAATTTCACGGCATAACTCTGGGCTAATATCCAATTTTTCAAAGACCTTTGAAGACTCCATGAATTTACGGGAATTTTTGTTTTAAAGCCATTATTTTGTAGGATCATGAGGTCCTTGAACTCGCTACATATGTACTTTATTGAGATTGCAAAATACAAAACAGCTTGCGATGCTTTCGTAAGGGTGTTTCATAATATTTTGCCCACGCAAGATCTTGTTGCATAATATTTTCCCATTCATGCGTGGCAGTGCGTTCCAAGCTAATGTGCAACGACTTCAAATGTACTGGAAACAATTTCTTGGTTTGTAAATTGTTATCAACCTTCAGCGTGTTCGGCCGTTTTTTGTCGTTTCATTTTTACACAATACTTAGAGCAGGTGTCCTTTCAATGAGAAGCTAGTTTGTATTGTATTCCTGAATTGAGTTCAATGCTCGGCAGTCAGCCACCGACCAGATGGGAGCACATCAAGTTTCTGTTAATTGACACAAATTTTAATGTTTACAAAACTTTACTGGCATGCGTGTGGAAAGCCATTGCATTGACGCATTATAAAGTAACGTTATCCTCCATTTATTCTCGCCCAGTGCATTTTTGGGTAGATATTATCTTCACTTCAATTTATTTTGCCTTCAAAGTTCGATCGAATTGAGGTGTACGATCTTGTCCACTGACCTATTTACTTCGTCATGGGGGGTAGGTTTTCGCAACAAATATATAATTCTACTACATTGCTGGTGTTTTTTTTTAAAGTTTTTTTTGCCATGTAGCGGCATTGAACATTTGTCACCTTCCGACGCTGATCCTCGCCAGGTTTACGCAAATTTTTGATACATGGTTGACCATTCTGACAGTTTACACATCTACTCCCAATGTGACGAAGGCTCCTTGCATATCTCTATTTGACCATACTGTGTTCTTTTGCTGGCAGATACACTAAATGATCTGTGTAATTGGGTGAATTAAAAAATAATATTCCTTTTCGTGTTTAATTTGGGAACTCACCGATTTTCTTTTCTTCGCTGCTCTACGAAAAATTGTTTGCTCTAATGCCAAAACACTATGTACAATACATATTTCGGGACCATTCTATTATCTTACATGCAGTTCAACCGACATCGTTTTCCACCACAGCTGTTCTGTCATTTGAATGACCTTGGCCCTAACATGCACATGTAATAATGAGTCTCGTATGATTTTGTCAGTTCAGTAACCCAGTGCTCGCACGAATCTGGTCTAAGTTAGCACCTATGTGAGCTTTGGTGCTGCAGGCTGGCGGTTGTGTCGCTTAACTTGGGCTTCCATTTTTACTTGTGCGATGTGGCTTGGGTGAACTGAAAAGAAATTGTATTTGTTTAATGTTGTACTACTATTTGCATCCAAATTGATTTATTTGTTTTTTCTTAGCAGATCAGATCGAACCATCGGCGAATAATGAAGTTTCCGGTTCGAATGTCGGTTAGTGTCGTTCATTTTTAAGCATTTAGTAATTTTGTGTGACTAATTGGAAATACATTCCTCGTAAGCGCATTTGCGTTCTTTTGTGCGTTTCTGAATATCTGAATAATTTTGTTTTTATATAGGTCATCTTATTTGATTGGTGCTTCAATGTAATTCATATGTAATAATGAAATTCTGTATTTCATCATAAATTAAAAGCGATGATTATGAGAAACAGTCTCATTGCTACCGGGATTTGAGCACTTGGTCTGTGGCCAGCAACCAATCCCGTAGTCACTGTCTAAGAATGGTTTTAAGTTGCCAAATGGCTGATGACTACGTACTTCATTATCGCAATTAAGCAATTTAAACCCAATGATACGTAATATACGTAAACGGTGTTACGTAATTTTAACCTGGACCTTTCGAGGGCTAAATTATTTAAATAAACATATATGTAGGTCTGGCCTATCGAAGCTGTCGAACCCCATCTGCTACGTCAAGCACTGATATGCTAAATCTGTGAAACGGGAGAGCGATATTTTTTATGACTGACATTTGCTTCGTATTTGTGCATTACGTTTTATTAAGTAGTTTTCCACCACTATCATAATGGAGTGTATCTAATTTCGGAGGGCTTCTTATTTGTTTTGCTGTGCATTAAAACGTCCTTAGTGAATCGATGTTGGGAGGTTCTGTCAATTTTAAGTTGCGGATTATTATCCAGCAATTCAGTTTTGTTTTGGTTGCCCCGTACTGGCCTGCTCTGAACCAAAATCCTGAAAACATTTTTTTCCTATGTGTCTTGTAATAGAGAGCAATCCCAATTGGACGGACAGTCAGAGGTCCACCCTTTCGCCCGATGCCGCCGTTTTTGTGCCCAGGAGTGCGCAACCAACGCACACGGATCGAACAAATTGCAATTCCTTTTTGCCGGTCAGTTAATTTAAAAAAAAATTTTCATGATCGTTGTCTATTATTTTTTTGATCACAGATAATTGTTCACATTTACTAAAGTAATCTGGTTTTCTTCATTTATAGGCGGCCTCAGTGGCGCCACCGCCGGCGGAAAACGGCGACTCTGATGACATCAGTCTCAGTCACGTCCACACCATCATGTACGAGATAACCATGAATCCGGGAAAATTCGATTACCTGGCGTCCATGTTGGTGGATGCCCTCAACGTGACCATTCGCGCCGAGCCCATCCTTAAGATGATAGTGGACGAGATTTTTGAACAGGTGAGGGTTCGTCCCTTGTGCACGACTCATTTATGCGCTCTGATGTCGTTCAAGTGATCTCACCATTTGACAAATTGTTTTTCTTCTCTAGGCTGTAAATGACTCGAATTTCAGGTACAACGGATCTCGTCTGTGCAACTGTCTCTCTCAAAATCTCACCGTGCAGTTTAACCATAACGGTTTTCGCACCTACCTTTTACAAAGGTAAGCTTTTAGTTTTGGCTTGGGTTTTTCAGGTTTTTCGCATCAAGAGTCCCATGGCACGTCACATCTGTCCGTTGGGTGAACCGTTATGGTCTCTAACCGTAGACATACACGAGAGCAAGAGGAAGCATTAAAATTAAAATTGCTTTAATCATTTAATATTTCTCCTTACACGTGTGATTGATTGACAATACTGGTGAAACAATAGTCGTGCAAAATTGTATTAAGTTATCATATTTTGTAATCTAATTAAATAAAAGGTCGCAACTATTTTCTCGAAACAGTATTAGCAATCCCAAATTTCTCGAAAACAAGTTTTTTTATTGAATATGTAAAAGAAGTGCAGTACTCTTTTGTATTAATTTTTTTTTTAATATGTAGGTGCCAGCAAGAGTTTGCGAAAACGGAAATGCTCCTGAAGGACGCCTCTGGCAACGAGAGGCTAAGGGGTTTCACTATGTTTGTTGGCGAACTATTTATTCACTTAGAGGCGAGTAGTACTTTTCCCCCACCCCCAATCTACTGTAGTCAACCGCACTACAGGCGTTCTACCCCTCATGGTGCTTAGACAGTATGAAAAGATAATTTGTCTCAGAATCTCAAGCTTCTTTCGGGGAGAGAAATTGAATTGCTTAATAGGATTAAAATTATTATTTTTTTGTGTGTTCAAATTCTTCGCACAGCATTTTGTTGATGGGCGCTACTTTAAGGTCCGAGTTCTGGGCGACACGGTTCCCAAACTGCTGGACGCCTTGCTGACGATTCCGATGAAAGAGAACCTGAAATGCGTCTGCCAAATGCTGAAAGTTAGTATTTGGTTTGTCATTATCCATTTTTGAGTTGAATCATTGATGTAAGAAAAAAGTAACTTATCAATTGGGCGCAATAGTTTTCAGAGTTAGATATATTTCGTTTTAATTTTTCCTAATATTATTCTTTTTCCTTTAGTTTTCTGGCGCCGCCGTTGAAGATCAGGAGCGTGCGAACAACGCCGGTGAGGTGAACACCATGAACAAACTTTTCGCTCACATGAAGCAGTTGTCGACCAGTGAAGAGATAGAAAGGTTAGACGTACTTTTTGTGATAGGCCAATTCTCATGACTAAACGTGTTTTTAAAAATTCATGGTGCTTGTGGAGCTCATTTTATTAATTTGTCTAGTGAATTTAGTTTTTTATTTTAAAAAATGTGTTCAAATCGAGATAAACATTTAATATAATATTTGCTAAGGAGATCCAACAGCGTACTTTCCTTTATTATAAACGAATTTGAAAAGATCTTGACTAGGGATATATTTTGCATCGCCCAGTTCTTTTCCAAACTAATAACAAGCTTTGTGGCGATGTCTTTGCTAGAGTTTCAATTATTTCTCCAGCCTCGTGTTAGCAGGGTTTGGTGAGTTTTAAATCTAAACTATATTTCGGCGTCTAGGAATTCCAAAGAGCTATTGCAAAACGTGATCGACCTGCGAGCGTCGGATTGGGGTCGTTCCTCCAATCAGAGCAGCGGACCAGAAGAACCGGTCAGCGAGGCACAGGGGGTGAGTTGTTCTGTGCAGGCGGAATTGTGGCCCCACCTGAGTAGCGAGACGAATTGAATTAGGAAAATAATATTTCCATGCCATTCGAATTGGTGTGGCGCCTCAATGGCCGTTTTCGTTTTACAGACTGAACCAGTTCTGTACGGGCCCGATGGACTTCCAATATCATCTGAGGAGGCTTTGTTCTTGGAGAGTAATCAGTATCTGTACGATACGACAAGCACAGAGGATGAATGTAATGATGCGGAGTACTACGGGTATGTTTACTTGTGTTTTCAGATTTGTTCCCCTTTTTTGTTGATGCTAGATCTCGAAACTAGTGACTACTGGATCCAAGTAATCTTGGAACTCCTTTATACTTATTTATGAATTTTGGAGCGTTTTGTAGTGGTTCCCGGTGTGCATATTGCTAACCTTTGTCCTTGTTCGGAAATGGTGAATTCGTGACTGCACCGAATGAAAGACGAACCGAGTGGCGAACTCATTTTTATAATAGTTTACTATTATTGAATTATCACTGGTAATAGCGAAAAATACGGAGGTTCGAAAAGACCTGGATTTGATCTAAGTTTGTTAGAGCACTGGACCGGCACTGGATCCGTGTTGCATAAACTCCCCTTTTCGAAACTTTTTTTGTCATTTGCAAGCTCAAATTAAATAGTAAAATATTAGTATAAAACGAGTTCGTCATTCGGTTCGTCTTTCATTCGGTGCTGTCCCGAATTCACCATTCCCGATTTACTATCATAGACGGCCTAACAAAATCCTTCTCATTTGTTCTTGTTGCTTGGCATGGCGTGCAATTTTTTTAATATTAGCAACTGTACTTGGCGCCCATCGTTGTCATATTTTGGATGTTTAATCCTAGGATCCTTGTATGAGTCATTATTTTGAATCGTCCAAAGAAAAGTGTTTGGCAAATGGCACCATTTTGTGATTAGATCTGAGAAACTTATTTTTCAGTCTACTATAGAGCAAGAATGTGATCGTATTTTTCTTTGTCAATTTACAGCCAACCACCTTCCCTCTGGTCAACCACCTCTGACGACATGGACGAGGATATGGTGGCGGAGTTCGAGAAGTTCTTACTGGAAAACAGCTAGAAGCTGCTGCCAGGTGACATCGCCGTCGCCAATCGTCGTCGGTCGACTCTTCCATGAACATAACAAACAAACAAAAAAAAAACGACAAAAATATATATACTGGTACTTTGACTCCACACCAAGACAACCATTCGCTTGTTAGTTTCAAGCCACACACACACACTACACACGAACGTAACGATCATTTCACGCGCGCGCTTCGCTGCCTGTCCCCAAGTAGGTTTACTGGTATAGATCTGAATTTTTGTTAAACACATTTTTTTTTAATGGAGCGGATCACTAGATATGTATGTACAAATGATTATTGTCTTTGCCCTGGAATTTCCTCCATTCCCATTTGGTCCCGACATCGCGCCTTTAGAAAGACATCTAATTCTTCCTCTCCTCATTCAGGAGTCAAGTCTCAGTCGATAATGCTAAGTTTATTATTTGCGCCTGTCTTCTAGAACATTGTCATTAGAACATTTGTTATACGATCTTTATTTTGATTTATGTTTCGTACTAGCATGTGCACATGGCTCGCAGTCAGTTAGCGCGCATGTGGAAAAATTTGATTTTCGCATGACTAGCTACGAAATTCCGGATAATATTCAATTGTTAAAGCACACTTATTGTCACTCGTTTTTTAAAAAATATTTTTTAACATTTTCTCCGAAGGTGAAATTGATTGTAATAAACTTTAGTCACCTTGTCAATTCGGTAACGAAAAACAGTCTCAAATTGATGTGTGTATTTCGATTAGAGCTGAACTAAAACGAATGTTGTAGCAATCCAGGACTATGTTTACATTAAATTCTGCGATGTCGGATTAAGTATTACACGCGATAGTTTTCCAAATGCGATTTTTGACCAAATCCTGTTGAAACTTTCCATGCCTTGTTTATTAATCGCGACACATTTGATCTTTTGTTTTACTCTTTCGCCGAATTTTTTTTAATCACGTCTGAGTCAATGAATTGGCGAATTCTTCGGATCTATTTTTGAGGAGCCACATAGTGTCGGTGTGATTTTTTGTTTAATGTAAGCAACTTATTAAAACCCTTCATAAGAGTTCATCGTACTAATTGGTAATGGTTTAATATTCGAACACGTACAATATGATTGTGCTAATGTGTCACCAACTCGTGGGTCATTTTTAGTATAAACTGATTTTCAAAATTTAGTATTTTCGCCCGCATGTCCTTTCAGTAATCAACCATGATTTCATCTGAGCAGCAAGACGCGTTTTGCATCAATTTTATTGATTTAAAAATTTACATAGGCATGATTGCATTCCTAGACAACGCTTACGTCATATTCTTAGAAATTGACAATTGTGACTGAATTTAAATGGCGCCGTGTCACAGGAAAATTGATGAAGATGTGCGCTTTCCCTCATTAATATATAATTTACTCCTCTTCTAATAAACGCTTATATTTTTACTAGTTACCTTGTTTTTCGAAATGTTAAACAGTCAAACATTTAATCGAGAAAATGAATTTCGGGACGAACGAACGAAGTCGAACATTTGTTATTTTTATTTATTAGCTACTCAACCACATTTTGATTAGCCAGCTTTTGTTGTAAAATAATGATGCTTTGTGATAGGATAAATCCAGTTAATTGCGTTGTAATCATGCCTGTACAAATTCCAACCACCTTCAAATTGATTTTTCATCAGAAATAAGTATTAGTACTAATTAATCGTGCATTACTAAAGAACGAGAAACAAAATTAGTGTAAACTCCTTCGCCAATCTTATTGGAAATCATTCGTGAACCTGGTGTGTCGAATCAATTTATCAATTGATATTTGCTCCCTTTTTTTGTCAAGTCTTTTTAATGAAAAATACAGTCATATCCGCAGCCGATTTCACTAATCCAATTTATAATGTCATTCATACAATCATCGATCAATATTTTGACCTGCTCCATTTGTACACATTTCTTTTCTCAACATAGTATGTTGGCCAGAGTCGTAAATCTGAAGAACTTGGAAATGGATTTTGGCATCTTTGTTCGTGTATTTTAATGTCGAGAACTTGTAAGATGCCCATTAAAATGGGGTAAAATGACGAGTCAATCTATGAGTTGTTGCCATTAATTTGTCAAAAAACTGCAAATATTGAGACATCAAGTCTGATTGGAACATAATACAAGAAAAATAAGTAGCAACTACGATTGAAGCCTGCCAAGATAAAATTGTAACACTTCACAAATTTTCAAGTTTGCTCATAGTTTATTCGGTACTTAAATATATAGTAATTCGAGCATAAACAACTAAAAAAAAATAACATTAACCTTTCCCTTTTTTCTTGTCCACCTTTTTCAAGGACGATGCTTGCTTTGCACCATTTTTTATTATGGCGTGTCCAGTTTTTTTTAGGTGGTCAAACAGTTTGTTGCGCGTCTGAAAACTGTTGCCACAAACTTCGCAATACGTCGTGCTTTCTACAGTTTCCTGCAAATAGATAGGCGTTCATTTATTAATGCTTTTCCGAGATGTTTAGTAACAATAACAAGTGAAAAATGCAGTACGAGGATATCAATAAAAATATTCGGCTGTACTATTACGGCCTCAGTGACAGTTGAACTGACCTTAACATCCACTTTTTCGTTTTCACCACTTTCTAACTTGGCCTTTCTTTTTGCATCCTTGGCTTTTTTGCCCTTCAGTTTCGCTTGCCTAATACAACATACAAAGAAATCTTTATTTCAACAATTAATGATTCATAAATGAAATTTAATTTTTCTTTTCTTTTTTCCCCAATCAAACGCAATATATCAAAGAGCTATTTAATTATAATTCCTTACGGTTGGTCTTGCGGTTTTGGAGTTGCTGTTTCGCTGGTACCGAGAGGCTCACTGATGGGATCAACGGTATGATTATTGGTAGGCTCGCTGGCAGGCACACTGATGGGAACCTGCACTTCACTTGTTTCTTGGTGAAACAGTGGATTCTTCCGTTTTTTCTTTTGCTTTTTCTTTCTATTACACAAAATACCATGCCAATTTTTTTTCAAATCAATTCATATACAAAAATCCAAGTTTCAAAAGGTGGTCTTTACCAAGTGTCTGTCTCACTGAAACGAGAAGGCAAATAAATAGGAAACAAACTTTTCAACAACAGACGAGTCTTCGTCCATGCTATTTAGATCTTCGTCGGTTCGGCTAGCAGGAACAGGGGAAGTATCAGGATCGGGGTCTTTCACGTCGTCGTCTTGCTTGTCGTTACTTAGAGAAAAGGCTTCGTCTTCATCTTGCATGGTGGACTTGAGTCGAGTAATGTTTTCCTTGTGTTTCTTCGACTTTTCGTGGTTTCCGAATCTAAATCAAAATAAAAAATGATTTGAAAAAAATTTATTGACTCCGTCCCCAAACAATAATTACACGAGGATTAAAATATTTGACAAATTCGATAGCTCAACTGCAGGCCAAGATGTGCTAGAAATATCTTACGCTTTTTCTGTCCTAAAGTATTTCTCACAAGCCACGCAGAAAAGGCTGTCGTATTCCTCCTCGTCGCTCTCCTCTTCATCTTGCTCTGTAAATTAATAGATGGTCATGCGAATTAAACTAACTTATCTTTAATAATATATTATATTGCAATGAATATATAATTTTATGAGTGTATTTATAAGTTAAAAATTTAATAAGACATCTTCAATTTTGAAATTGTTCATTTCCACTTATGAACGAAGTGATTTGGAAGGTGAAGTGGCAAACAATGACTTAATTACCTAAATAAACATTTGGATCTCCAAAGCTCTTAGAAACATTCTTTTCTAATAGCTTCAACTCATCCTCGAGACTTGCCATGGACGACCACTGGGATTCCTTGTAATCTTGAACTTCCCTGTCAAAGAGTAACAGGACAGTTCTTATTGAATAAAATAAAATGACAAAAGACGAGTCCAAACGAGCCCATTAATGGATAAATTAGATGCAATAAAAGTTCCGTGCCCAGGATAACGACAGTCGAAAACTCGCAAAGGATTCATGTTTTTTAAATGGGTACACTATGACGTACCGTTTTCGCTCTTCCAATTGCTTTAATCGAGTTGCCTCGACTTTCAGAGCATTTTCAGCAGCCTTTTCTTGCAACAACACCTAAAAAAAGTGATTAATAAAAATAAGGGATTGCCCTATTAAAGGCACTGGGGTGCTATAAAAATCGAAATCTGATGGTTTCCCAACCCGGTAGGCCAGAACGCGTTTGTCGCGTTTCCGAACGAAGGCAACCAGAGCCCGAATCTCAGAATTTCTGGTTTTCCGCGCTTGCTCTCTCGACTTCCGGTTCTCCTTTTCGATTAGACGCTGAACCCGGCGGTTCGGCCCAGAACGCACGTCGAACTCGACCACCCAGTCATAGGTCTTGGCCGTGCAGTAGCCTTCCCAGTAGGCGTAGAACTCGTGGACAACCTAAACAAATGACGATTAATAATTCCGGTTTCAAAGTGAGCACGTTAGCAAGAAAAAACCATATCTCATGACGTTGAAATAAAAAAAAAAAAAAAAATTAGTCAGAGCACGTATATTCATTAATAAAAATGGTAAACATAATTGAGCATGTGATCGAGTAGACTGTTTACCTCCTGATAAGAACTCTCCGAATTCCCGAACCCAGGAATTTCGAAGTCGCTATCGTCCTTGTCCATGAAATCCAAATCCTCTGAAGCAATTTGCTCAAATATATCTCTGTACACGGTATAGAAACCCTATAATAATGAACGAGTAATTACATTATTACGACCAAGTATGTTAGATTTAGAGTGTTGTACAAAATGTTTTTATTTTCTGAATAAATTATGAATTATCACATTTCCAGTGAATAGCCAATCACTAAATAGAACAGTAGGTGTGCATAAAATACGAATTCAAGACTTAACACTGACTCACCTTAGGACCATCGTTGAATCCAGAGTAACAGGACGTGTGAAAATACTGAAAAACATCAACATTTCTCTCTTCGAATTCCTTTGCTAAATCTGAAATCACATGCAAGCACAATAACGGATGGTCAGATATACATTTCACACAAATAAAATTGGTGTCGATACAGGAGAGGTTCAGACCAACAACTCACCTTTCCTCAGAATCGCGTCTCTGTTCTTATCGTACCAAGCTCGTTCCTGAATATCGCTCAACACTTCGTATGCCTGCTGGATTTCGCGAAAACGTTCCGTCGCCTCGTCCACATTATCCGGATTTTTATCTGAAAAATAATTTAAAACAATCATGACGTGTCAAATTACGCGGCATCACTTTTCTCCAAACGTTTGCTTTTAATTGGCAATCATTCAACGAACTCTAAAAGCAAATTTCTAAATGATGGAGCACCACAACATATTTAAGTTCTGGGTAAAATGCCGATGTCGCTTTTGACCTCAAGAGCATCATGTACACTGTAATTGACATGACCTATCAACATCACACTTGTAGATTCAGTAAAATACTAAATCCAGTCGTATAAATAATTCCCTTTCATATTCTTAAAGTGACAGTAATGTTTTCTGTGAACCTTCAGCCGATTTCTAGGTATATCTGGAAAAACTTTGATCACATAACAAAAGGGTTTGGCTAGGGTCAAGGACTACCTGGATGGTATTGAAGGGCAAGTTGGCGGTAAACTCGCTTCAGATCTTCCGAGTTGATATCGCGCGCAACTCCCATTACTTCATAGTGACACTTCATCTTGGGAACGTCAGCTTTCAACCATTAATAATGGAATCCGATGGGAAATGAAATGTCAGGAACAAAAGTCTACAGATTGTTGTGGAAGATCCAGTACACAAAATGAATGACAAAGGGAATTTCCCCTGTCAGCAGCATAGCAGGCGACGGGAGCACGAAGTCACGATGCAGACAACGCAATGTTCGATGAATCAACCATTAGAACCGGAAAATTCATCAATGATTGTTTACTGTTCGCCGATTTTCTTTTGAACACAAAGCATGCAGACATTGTGCAATCTTGAAACTGTGTAATAAGATATTTTAATTAACAGAAAATGGGATTGCGCGGTACCACGTAAACTCAAGTATTGAGTCTCAGATCCAGATGAAATGTGTGGCTATGAATAATTTTGTCTAAGGCCAAAGGCTCTAGGTTTAAATCTGAAGGTGTTACTTCCAAAAATATACGCACCCCAACTGCTATCAAGTTCAAGATATCGCGTGTTAAATAAGGGAAATTGAAAAGTAGATTCGGGTCTGATTTAAAAGGTGGCAAGTTGACAATTTCTCATTTTTGATTTTGAAAATTGCGATAAGGACATTGCATTACCATAATATCAATAATTTTGGTTTGCATAAAATGGAAGATTACCGCATACAATTTAATTATGAAATAGCAATTCATGAAAATGTTATTTGAATCGATTGAACACAAAAATATTCGTCAATTGTGTTAACCGTGCACAACGCTGATCCAGCAATGGCGGCTGCGCATATTTGTATTTTGTTGCTGTGAAATTTTATTTCCGCAGTATTTTTGTCAACAGATAAATGGATATGGAATATGTAAGTGAGATATTGAGTTTCGTTTGTATAGCGTGAGGCGTTGACTTTAGATAAAATCACCAGTCGAGACACTGTTGGTGTGAAACTAGCTCACGAGTTACCTTTGAAGATCTTGGGTTCAGTTCAGAGCCGTAGGCAGTTCATCGGCCCGAGAAACCATAAAAAAATGGAACTGAAAATAACTTGAAATAACTTGTT
Source organism: Mycogona germanica (assembly GCA_034698785.1). NCBI lineage: Eukaryota > Metazoa > Arthropoda > Diplopoda > Chordeumatida > Chordeumatidae > Mycogona > Mycogona germanica. Next base: position 6,206 of record JAQGBY010002993.1, on the reverse strand, counting down.
GTTGTATTGTCAGATATCAAGAGGTAAGATGGCTTCATACGATGACGATGTCATGGGGTTCATCTGTTGTTGGGGGCATGACCTTCAAGACTGTTATCTCCATGGAAAACAATAAACCGGTTGACATTGAATTTTTAACATGGAAACACTAAATAATTTCATATATTTATTTTTTATATCGTGAAACTACATGCAGTGTTCAAATTTGCGTAATGACATTCAGACTTATTTATATATATGTTTTTATTGTTTCGTTCGAGTAGAAGTACCAGAAGAAGACTCGACCAAAGTGGGCCGACCTACCGGACCTGGTGCTGGAGGAGATTCTTTCATACCTGTCCATCCGCGATCGCTACTACGCCTCCATCGTGTGCACCAACTGGAACCGCATATTCTACTCGTCGGCGATTTGGTCGATCTTCGTGATGGAAGAGCGCACGCTGACGCGACGAAAATTTAATCTGTACATGGGCTACGAGCACACGCTCGACCACTATCGCACCCAGATCTGTCTCAACTGCGTCGGCCGAAGTTTCCGCCAGATCATCATCAAGCCCATCACAAACTTCTTCAATCTCTACGAGTTCATGAACATGCTCTCCTATTTTGCAGAGTTCTACGACGACAACCCACTCAGGTGATTCATTGTTCCAAGTACAATTTATTATCGCTAAATGTGTTGTGTTAGGATTAGGAGGAAAATGCATTATTTTAGGAGAGCTCAACTCAGTTTGGTGCTTCTGAAGCGTTTTTTCTTTAAATTTACATAATTTCTTCATAATATGTGCCCCTCTCCATAGTGCCTAAGCACCAAGAGGGGTACAGAAAATCCTGTACTGCTGTGACTACACTGAAGGGAAATAAAAAAATACGATTCGCAGAAGATGCCTTGGAAATTGGAGTCATCTTTTGCTTTTGGAATCTATTCGGCACATCTAGAGATTTGAAAACTATGATGTCTATCCAGCTCAGAGCTACAGATTGTCTTCGGGCGGAAATTAATTAAAAATTGACTCTGAGACATGAGTCTGCAGGTCGTTAGTTTGGTGGGTGGGTGCGTTAAATTAAAGCCTTCGAATGACGAGTCGATTAAGACGTATGTCATTGATTCCATTTATTACTCTTCCTCCAAACTATCAAAGGTTCGTGCACACGCTCCAGTTCACTTTCGCCTGTCACCTCATCGATGCCACCGGCCGCAGCCACGACCGCGAGATCGTGTTTGGCACCGGCGGTAAACTCTTGCAGACCCTGAAACACCTCATGTCCAACCTGGTCGGTTTGCGACACCTGGTGCTGGACGACCTGCTGCTCGAACGTCACGAGGCGATCCGACTGCTAGACGACGTGGCCGCCGAACGCTGCGAAACGTTGCGCTCCCTACGGCTGGTAAACTGCAGCCGCGGACCCTGCCCTCTGATCCACCTGGGCGTGTTCCTCAACCTACGCGAGCTGTTCGTTGCGCCCCAGCAACTGGACGACGAGGTGGTGTTGCTGTTGGGTTACACTCGTCTGCGAGACATCCACCTGGTGCAGAACCAGTACACGGAAGCGGCTGCAGCCGGTCGAGTATCGCAGGTCGTGTGGCGGGAGTGTCGGCGGCAGGCGCCACGACTGAGGCTCCACCTGCGGCTGGAAGGCGACGTCAAACAGCCGCTGGTTTGGCAGGAGGGGGCCCCCGTCAAGTCGGTCACCTATCACTCGGCTCACATCAAAGTGGGTTTGGCATTGTCCCCGCCTGGCTGATCAAAGCCTGCTGATCGGTTCTGAATGATCTACCTACTCGGCCGTATGTCTCTTGTCTGTTTGTGGATGGTGATCCCGTGCATGTTCTTCCCCGCAAGGGCATATGCGGTTTAGGATGCCCTTCGATCTTCCGTGTATTTCTCGCACTCTCATCGTGACGGTTCACCTCTGTTTTGGTAATTAAAATTTTGTCGGGAGTTCTATTGGGTGATTTCAAACGATTTGTGAAGATGACACGCCTCTTTGTCTGGCCAAACTTTTTTCAAAGATATCGATACTTTCTCTCGCCATGTGACCTGACTGTTCCCAACCTTCCCTTGAAATCAGTGAGGGAGATTAGATCTCGTCTTGGTTTGTCAGGCAGTCAAAGTCAAGGCAAAACTTTGCTAAGTTCTACTCAAAATTGTATTACGTTAGTGTTTACCGAAATTATTTTGTGCCCCGAATTAATATGTTTCGCTTGACTTGGCTGTTATATGTAATTTAAAAATCTCTAATAAAGCACGAAAAGTTTGCGAATAAAACAGCAGATAACGTTAACATTTAACATAGTTATTCCCGAGCATAACAAAATAATTGAATCCTCCTTTTTGTTGCATTTTTTGTGTGTTTCGTGAGTTGTAGTTCTATTTGATGGACTTTGGCTGACAATGCTTTATAAAAAATCGTATTTTGACAGTAGTAATTTTTTTAATGTATCTTATTTATTTTCAACTTTATTACAGTCGTAATTTTGAAGTTTATATAATTTAATTGGAATTTCAGAGTGCATTGTGAAATTAAAATAACTTTTAATTAAAGACTAGTTTCAAAGTCCAAATTGAAATTATCTGGGGTCAAGTGGTTTGTTTGCACGCTCAATTAACTGTTATCGTATTCCGTTCGCAGGTTTTACCGCAAGTGATTAGTGTGGCAGGCGACATGTACAAGTCTGAGCTGGAGATCTTTGGTCATCTGGGTCTTCCTCGTTTCTACATGCCACGTCCATTTGACGATCGAGCAGACTCGTCCATCATTTATCTGTGTAGAGAATGCCCTAACCTGCAAACACTGGTCAGTTCATTAGTGCTTATTCTATTTCATTAATAATTGAAATTTTCTTTAGAAAGTCAGGTTTCATGCAAACATGAGTTATTTATTATACGACTCTTTATAAGCAGCGTTAATAACGCTATAGTAAAAACAAGAAACGTTTCTGGCAACGAGCACCCAAATCATTGATGTGTTTTCTGTTTTCACTAATGTTTAAAATTAACCTCAAATTGACAAGGTGTCTGCTCAATAATAAAAATAACTGCTAATTACAGTTTTCAGAACATTTGCCACAATATGTAATAGCTTGATTAACCTTTGATATTGTTGATCGACCTTTGAGATAAGTGGAATTGTTTTTGTCTAGCCACTGGCAAACCGAATAAGTGAATGCTCTGGGGGTGATAAATTGGAAGTTGTTTTGCTATCGAAACCTGTGAAATTTTATTTTCCAGATAATCCGAGAACGGGTTTCGACAGCCACAATTCTGCTGATCGCTAAGAGCGCCAAGAAACTGCAGAAGTTCATAGTCCGCAGAAATGCCGTCCGCAAACGATCCGACTGGCCCCGCAATCCCGAATGGAGTGACGAATTCTACATGTGGCTGTGTTACAATGCCAGATCCTACGAGAGGGTGGAACTCGAGGTTTCCCAAATTCTCGGTACAAAATGGTCTCTACTGCCTGACGATAGCTTCAAGAAGTACAAGGTGGATTACTCTTCAACATAAAATATTTCTCCTTGTCTTTGAGTTTAAAAAATATATTAAATGTGATACAATTTTATATTGATATTTGTTATATTGATTATTCATAACGTGGAAACCATGCTCAAACTTCTGTTAGTTTTGATTTTAATAATTATAATCAAAAATTATACTAAGCTGTTATTCGATGTCGGCTCATCAATTTTAGAATGTCTATTGCTTTTCTCGATCTCTTATCTATTTTATTTGGCTCGATGCTGTTTCATTTTGCTTTATTGGGGCCGATTATTGGGGCCGATTATTGGGGCCGAGCCGAGTTGGTTAACTTTACGTTATCGATTATTGTCGGCTTTCTCTCTGCACTTATTATTTGTGTCAGCAAATACTTTAGATTGTGTTGTTTTACTGCCTGAATAAAAATGAACAATTCCTTTGTTTTAAATTCCGGTTGTTCGTAGATCAGAGTTGCTGGTATTTTTTTGTCATGATTGCGAGGGCTTTCGAACAAAATTTGACACTTTGTGGGCAACCCAAGATAGAAAATATAAATTTATGTGGGTGGGTTGCATTGTTAAAAGAAAATAAGACATAATTATGAACGCCTGGCGTTCGTACGGCGTTCAACAAGTTTGTCAAGTTTGTTCAAGTGGTTGTCTTCCTGATTTTGAAAATTATTGCAAAATAATTTCTTGATAGGTTACCTTAAAAGGATCACAAGATCATGCGCTCTTCTCATCTCTTGCAATACGGTCGCCCCTTGGCGGAAAAGTTGATTCAAGTTATTTTTAAGTTCTGATAAAATGTGAAACTTTGATCACCAGTACTGTATTTCGAAGTTTCGGAACAAATCAGTTTTTGATCGAGATAATAATCCGTGTTTATTTGTAAGTGAAACCACGGCGAGTCCAGTCACTCCACTCAAATTAAGTTCGAGAAAGTGCGTGCCTCAGGCCATGTGCTCCGGGCTACATTTTATTGCTAAAAAGAATGCTCACGAAATGTGTCATGCAATGTTCTCGAATGACATTCACTCATCACAAATGTGCTCAAGTTTATTTTCGGTACCATTCGTACCAATTACATACACGGAGACGATTCCGCCATTGAGAAATTGATGCATCGATAATAACCTTAACAGCTACGGCGAGATCGCCACAAAACAACAAAAATTGAAATTCGATCAATACAAGCCACGAACCTTATTTGGTAGACTTCCTGGACCACTGGATTTAAATCAGAACTGCTGAGAGGCTAAAGCGATGGTGGAATGAATTCGTGGTCTCTCGCGCACTAAAAAATCAACTGTTTGTTTCTTTACGCTCGTAGCACATGATCGATCTGCTGGTACTTTAATCATTTTTGTTTCAGGCCTTGTTTATGTTTTGGACAATGAACAATGAAATTTGCATCAGATGTCTGCTAATTTCAAGTGAAAATTTGCGGTTGATCTTGGCTTGGCATAAATTGTGCAACGTCAGAGATGATCTGAAGCGCGAAATTATTGGCCTTCCGCTTACATGACGGCAATCCAGATTCAGAATTTTTTTGAGCAAAAGTTTTTCAAGTCTCCCAACGTCCAGTTAATATATCAGGGAATTCCTTTTAATAAATTCTGTTCCGCAACTTCGAAAGCGAAACGTCACCAAATCAGCCAATCACAGGGCGGCGAAGATTTTTCTTCGCGCCGAAGATTCGTCGGGAAACCATACCCTGTTGCCAAATTTCATTCCATTTGACGAACTTTCTCATATTTTAAATTTGAATCGACTCCTTTTTTTGCTGCAAAACACCGTCCACTGAGAAGTGCCTCACGCAGGCATCAAATCTGAAAACGGTTTTCTGGGCTGAGATCTCCTCGCCCTAATGATTAATGACGCATCGACATTCGGAATCTTCTGTATATACAGTTGAAAAAGAAATATGCGTCTTGTCGTTTTTATTTTTGAGTCAAATTTTATTATTGGGAAACATGAATTTCGGGACAGACCGAACGGAAGAGACGAACACGAGTGGCGAACTCGTCTGATAAATAATATTTTACTATTATTATTAATTGAACTGGTAATTGCGACAAATACAGAAATTTTCGAACAGACCGGGACTTGAACACCGGATCCCTGGATTGCCGGTCCAGTGCTCTATTTTTATTTTTATTCCATTATATTTTATTATGTCATAAATTTTACTCAGAACTGCGATGCATTTTTTTTAGTTCTGTCAAACTTTAGCACAGCTTAAAAATTTCAATTCCCGTTTCAAATTGTCGCCTTAACAATAACAAATAGTCCTCTTTCGACATTTGTTTACCTCACTTGACCTTCTTTCTGCTCGGTACTGACCATCATAGGAGACCACCAATCGTCTCACACGCATGAACACCTAGCACAAGCACGAAGCACCACACACCCACCCTTCGTCTTCGTTTACCCCCCGTGGCTTTGCCGGGCTCACCCGATCTCCCCCTCCTCCCCTCCCCTCATGGATTCGCAATCTGATGATGTTGGAAAGTAGCGTGTGAGTGTGGATCGTGACACGGTGGAATTTTTCAATTCCCATATTTTTTTAGAGAGAGAGAGAGAAAAATTTATATGTTGACAAGAGGGGTTCCCAGCTTTGCCTGGGTTTATAGTAACCACCAATGAAAAAAAAATTAATTGTTTAAATTTACCGGCTATTTTAAGTTTACACGCGATAAACGCAAACGTTAAATGTGAAGTAACT
>JAQGBY010002992.1:0-20769 GCA_034698785.1 Mycogona germanica | reverse complement strand
CCCCTACCAATGAATGTATCCTCCTGGCCGCTTGAAACATTTGAGCCCCCGTTGTAACGTTATGACATTGAACCAAGTGCTCTTTTCGACTTCATACATGTACATGTACTGTATGTGCGTGTGTGTGTGCCAAGTGCAAACTTCACTAGTCGGTGATATGGAAATCGATGGGGGACCATTTTCGACGTCCCAAAATCAATTGCTGTAGCGCGCACACTCCTCTCCTCGCGATGTATGTAAATCAGTGGGCTTTGGATGAAACTGGAATAAACGTTCGCACGAGCAACTGCATATCCCACTTGCTGATGGAGACGACGCGCGTTTCCGCCATATGTCGCGTTTATCAATCAGTTCATGTCACTTGCTTTTTTGTCACCGGTCTGTTCGTCAGTCAACCGCTCCAGCAAAAAGTTCACAAGAAAAGTAGCTGAATCTGTTTACCACGTACACACATTTATCAATCTCGTTCCCTGCAACCCACCAAGCACGAGTCATGGTACACAAATTTAGAAATCAGCATTTAACTGAGCAGATTTAGTATTTCCAATTTGTACATGGATCACGCGCGTTGAAATTGCTGAAGATTAAAGGATTAAAATGGGTCAAATTCAGATGTTGAAGATTTCAAATATTGCCCGGACAACGCTATTGAAAGGATAAACTTTCAGATTGCCCTTCCTGGATTTTATCGAGATAAACTACTTATATATTGTACCGTAAAGTGATGTACCATTAACAATCAACTTTCGTTTGAAGATCGGAGAGTCAACATTTTAAAAGACGTGTAGCAAATATTGATTTTTACTGTTCAGCGTTTAGTGATAGGTATATATTTGGTATGTCATCCGTCTTTGCGAGGTTCTAGCGACTCTCGAAGAATGAGAAAAGTCGTTTAAACGAACATGTACACAGTATTTGCCAAGAGGAGCAAAAGGTTTTCAGTGTTTCTCAACTTCTGAGCTCAAATCGGGTGCCCTCATTTTTTCTGCTGCCTGGAGGTGATTAAAAACTTTTAGACTTCTCAGAAAAAAGCTAAGGAGGCAATCTTTTTATTTGAGCAGGGAGGAAGTGGTTAAGAGGCACAAAACACAGTCCTGTAGTAAAATGCGAACCCCTATAAAATGTAGGGTTTCCTAAAAATATCTTTCTGAGACCCTGCATTCACGTTTAAGAGGAGATCCATTAAAGAAAACTCCAAACAAGAATGTGTCCTGATTCAGGATGCCCTATGTTCACACAATACATAAATGGTGGGGAGAGGGGGGGGGAAAGGAATCAGTCTCAATTTGAATATTTCACCCGCACAGAAAAATAAAATTCGTAAATATTATTCATGTACAATTTTTTTAACTTCGGGTTTGCTATTTGTATAGCAAGTCATTTTCAGAAATTTCAATTTTTTGGAAGAATTCGTGCCAAATCTCATTAAAAAAAATAACAGCTGGAACGAAAAGTACATGTACATGTAAAATACGACAGCAACTGATACGAGACAGCTACTATTGTGACTGTTAACAACACGTCAAAGACGTTTTTTAAAGAGGACGCCTGGCCTTGGCATCTTCACGTCCTGTATCCAAATCGCTCCATCCAAAAGGGAAAAATAAAATGAGGCGACGTTCGACAATGAGGCACCGTGGCACAGTTTCAGTACTCCATCCTTCAATTCATCATTCAATCCCCCCCTACAAATGTGTTTGGTTTATGGTCACGTAGTTTTTTCTTGTTGGTTCGATCGCACCTGACATGTGACCCATTTAGTCCCACCTCGAATTTAACCGGTCCAACATCAAAATCCCATGTTTCCCACGTTCACACTTGCACTTAAAATCAATCATACATACAGAGCGAGCTTCTGCTTTACGCAAAATAGGATTTTTACTTTGCCACTTTCTCAGCCAACCATAAGTTTGTCCACCGCTCTTTCCTTCTTTTTGGTTGTCTCCATCCATTTTTTATCCCTTTTTTGGAATCTGAAAGTCAGCTTTTCTCGTGAGTCTCGCCGAAGTTCCATCAGAAGAATCTCTGCTTGGCAATTCACTACTGGAAAAGGCATTCTGTTTTTCATCATTCTCTATATATCGCACTGGCGACGGTAGTAGCACCAGTTCGATTTTGAATATCGTCGGTGTTTTTTTTTTTTTTTTGCTGCATCTTTATAGAGCACACAGCTTGCACGGATCCCATTGCCTCCCCGCACACGAGAAAACGGAACTTTGAAACGAAAAATCACGACAACAATGACTGAGCCGCGTTTTGCAGCCGCGCTGCCCAGCTTGCTGCGAGAATCGAATAACTTTTTTTTTTGGTGGAGACTTTTTCCAGTCGCCTAGTCATTCGGGACGCACAAAAACGGACCAACGCTCTCTGTTCTGCATATAAAAATGGCCGCCACATGACGTGATGTTTGGCGACTGGCGAACGAAAGTCAATTTTGTGACAGTGTCTGTATACGAGAATACCGACGAATAGGAACTGTCTCGCCAGATTCAGCTCAGTCAAGTTGCCTCTTTCATTTGAAACTCGTGAATCTAACTGACTTGAAATTGGAGATATAGATGGAGTAGACCAGGCTAGCACTGGAAAGAAAAACAACACCCAGCTCGTTCAGATGAAGTTCAGAGTCCGCATCCAGGACATCGAAACTGTTTTGTTGAATATAATTGTGAGTCCATTGTCTAAATTTCTACGGTTGATCAAATTTGATTTTTCAATTGAATGTATCGTAGTCCAACAATATTTGAACCTACAAAATACATCTGTAATCGCTGCAATATTGACAAACTCGATTCCGTTCACAAAGTAAACAAACCACTCGTGATGTAACAGGCACATCGGGAAAAAATTGCGCCTTTTTAAAGCTGTTCGTTTCAATGAGCTGATTTTAATTCAATTTTCTGAAACGACTAAAAATAAATATCGTCTCCACACGAAAACAGGATATCGTATGAAATGTACGGTGGTGGAATCTTAACCGCGCTGCATGCTCAGTATCTTCGAAAGTTTGAGCCATTGTAATAGTATCTTTCTTCGTCACATTTGTATAGAGTGCCTGTGATGGTGTCGGGGTCTGGGAGGGACACATGGAACTGTAGGGATAGTCGGCCAAGATAACGGTTTCGTCCGTAACGGCAGTGTTATCCAACAGACACAAAACCGTATATACGTGCGTGCGGGGATACCGTGCAGTCGGTCATATTCATATCGTAGCATATGTATTCTAGGTATATTAGATTTGGGAGAGCCTGGGAAATGGTATATAGAAAAATAGTATATGAAAATAAGTATGAGTGGTCTGTTTGTAGAGCCAGCTTGCGCACGCATGCACACAATTCCTGGAGTTCCCATGTAACGAATACATTACATATGCAGTTATATGCTGCGCATCTAAGCTATATTAAAGTACGCTCCGTTCGCCACACAGGAAAACCTATTTTAAGTTTCGGACGAATATGTTGTGCAAATACAGCGTACATAGTAGTGAAGCATCAATTTTGCAGCCATTACCGAAAATAAACCAGATTGTGAAAGTAGATTATCATCAGATAAATGTCTACCGGTGGTGGCAATTTTATTTTTAACAAATCTACGAAATCATGAATGGGGCTGGGCCATGTTGAGACTAAGTCCAGAGCAGGCATCGAGGTGATTTGCATTCAGATTATTGTTGTAGCCTGGTCACACTGATGGCCTTTATAAAATATGTTTAATGTCGGAGGACATATAAATGCACTTGACATAATGCTGTGCAGCTTTTTCAGCTTAGGTAAAATTTGATGCAATATAATGACTAAACTACACAAAGGACTCGTTTATGATGAAGCACCCACTCAATTTAGTAACCCATAAAAGTCAAATGTGTCGGTTGAATTTTGCCACCGCGGCATCGTCAAATGGTTTAAGACCAGAAACGCAGGGCCACACAAACAATAGTAGGGAAACAACACAGGTACAAAATAAACGTCCTATTCTAAAATACATCTTGGGAAGCGTTATTGTATACCCCTTTTTAGATCCCTTTTTTCTAAAGTAGAGTGCATCATTTCTCGCCAACTGGTTAAATTCCTTTTGTTTACTATTCCGCAAGACTGCATTATTCGACTCTGCTTTTGTACGCACATTTGCTGAGAGAATAAAAAGTTTTTTTCCGCCCATTTCCAATTTGCTTTTTATTCATTTCAAGTTGTGTTTGTGAATGTGCAGATGCAAATAACGTGAGCTCTGAAAAATACACCCCTTTTTCAAGTGTATACCGTATAGACTTTAGACGAGTGCCTGTGTGTACAGACGGAAAACTACCATTTGTTGAACATCGTCACTTGCCGGCATGTGGTATAGAAAACGGCGAAGGGGCTAAAGTAGTTCTACGTGCTCAGTCGGTCGCTTCACTTTTATTGGAACCACTAAATCAAGTTGGGGGGAGGAAAAAAGCGGTGGATACGGGCGGGACGAGGATTACATCTTCACGAGATCCTGGGTCCACCGGAAGATGCCCCGAGATTCGAATCGTCAAACAAGCGCGATGAAATTAAAATCCCGCATAGCACGGAAGCTGTGCGAGAGTGCCCACTTCAAAATTTTGACGGGGCATAAACGGGACGTGTACAAAAATGTATTTTAAGCTGTTCACTTAAATCATTTTCGTGTCATTCTCTTCGTCATCATTTTCGAATCATATTCTGGGCAGTACATGTATAATTGGTACTTTCTTTTTTAATTAATATGTAATTTTTAATCGAGGAAATGTGCCATGTTTTGATAATTCGCCTCTCAGTAGGGCATACACTGAAAAGAAGAATTAAGTTTCGTTTGCATCAGTGGATTTTCATTTAAAAGCCAATTGAAAATATCATTTAAAAAGTCAAGCACTGGCATTGTGTGTGTCAAATTTAATTGAAACAAATTGTGCAGCCATCCATTTAAAGCTGATAAAAGGCATTCGGCAATTCGATCGCGATACATTTTGATTAACTCATCATGTCAAAAGCGGTATTGTCGGTTTACACTTCAATTTCCAACTGTAATTTAATCATGGTGCGTTTGACCTAATGAGTCAAGTATGTGCTCGCAATTAAATCATTATTTCGACACGTTCGCATCATTAATCGTAATTACTCAAACAATGCACGTTTTTCAAGACGTCTGCCTTGCACGTACTGGGAATACTTTTCACTTGGTATCCGACACACGATTGGGGAACAAATTATTCAACATATATCCTCGATGTTAGAAGAAATTGACATGACAATAGATTCCAAGCAATCCGAATGAAGGTGCCGGACCTGGCAACCGTATGTCTGATGTCTATCAGACATGTACATGTAGGCCAGAATTGCATTTTTGGTTGTTTATCCATAGTGTTTTACGTAGCAGGTAGCAAATCGATTTGAAGTACATTCTATTTGTGTAGGACTAACAAAAATATCGGTTTTATTCCAATTAACCATTTATTCCATTATTATTATTATTATAAATGATGGACAGTACTAGGGTACTTGTTCAAGGTTTGGAATGTCGTAGCACAGCGAAATAAGGTTCGGTAATATTTGATGTTTGCACCTGATAAATCCCGCTATATTTGTTTGCGCCTGACGTCAGATATCAGTCCTAGACACAATATGAGCGCAAATCGACACAAAATACAGATAATGAGAAAATTGTTTTTTACCCCATTAAAGTAGTGCGCTTTAGCGGAAATCTTCATTCAGAAAGACGTCGTTTTACAAAGCGACATTAGTGACAAAAAATGGCAACCAACCGTCACCTGTGAGAGCGCCATCTAGTGATATTCGATTCATCGCAGAGCCCATGGCCTGTCGACAAGGGATGCTTCTATTGGCGCTCGGCTTCGCGATGATTTTCAATTTGGAAATCAACGTCGAAATCTTTGCGGAGGGCGGGTAGGGTCTGTGCACTCATATAAACTGCAGCCGTGGTGCGTTCACAGCGCCGCCATTGCCATGGCACCATCGCTGCCACAGAACCGTTGACGACTTTCAAAATAATCAGACGTATATTCGAAACGTTTTGAGGCTCTTGTAGCGACCACGTCGGCAAAGTGGGACGTCTATACCCCCCGAATCACTGGAAATAAATTAATCGAATTCCGTAGATATTTGCTAGATCTCCTCCGACTTGTTCGCGGCCGAACAGCGCAAAATCGCGATCCATTTATGGATTTTCTTGTTTGTCAGAAGCGCGCGTGCCGACTCGAAGCAATGTTGCGCGAGCTGCATCAGCATTCTCTGGTGGTGGAGAAATTGCTCGCAGACCTCCAACTGAACGGGTCAATTTGTTATTGGAAATTTGACATACGTTTGAAATAAACGAATGATTGATCAAGCATTTCGAATTTTGATAAACATTTTTTTTTAAATGTGGCATAACTGATGCGCTAAAATTGATTCAATAGGACATTTCTGGACATTAATGTACAGTAACTGATAATGACGGTATTTTACTGAAATTCAATTGGCGTTTTGATGCGAGTGGATTTAGAAATAATTCTAAAACTTAAAAGACAGCAAGTGCAGCGTTGTTCAAAAGAATGGAACGAGCAGAAAATGGTTTATGTGAAATGTTAAAAGGGAACTTTAGTTAGCGAGGTTATAACAGAGGCGATTGTATTTAATTGTCCATCTATTAGTGCGTTGATTTGTCTTTTCTTTTTGGAGAACAAAGATATCCCTCAAACACGTGTTAGCCAGTGATGTCGTGCTGTCGCCCTTTCTCGCGTGAAACAGCTCAGGCTACACATGTCTGTGGGATATCGAGGAATGTCGACAATGGCACGTTTCATTCAGTCCCTTCCATACCGAACTCCGCAATATGTTCGCTGAACTTATTATTTTTTTCTTCTACTGCTTCCGTTGTTGTTTCTCTTCCGCAATATGTCGCGTCTATCGAGAATCCCCCCAATTCTGAAGTTCATTGAACACAAACGTAAATAAAGCCTCAGCGACTGACGGATAATATGACCGGGGTGTACTAGTAGCATGTACCGTTCTGTGAACACTTCATCTACTGGAGACCCGGTGTCCAGGTCTTAAAGTAAACTGCCAGTTGAGTCCGAGAAATAAACTTTGAAGAACCGGATATTCAATACAATATGCCAAATTGTCAAAATTCCAACAACATCCCAGAATTGAATCAGTATTGAAAGAAGTTTTGTTTGTGTACAAACCGCGAATGCTTTTAGAAATCAATCAAGCAAAAATAGATATCCTGATTAATCATTCACATAAACAAATTTGGTTTGAAACACTTGTTTTCAGGCGCTATAATCTTCTAGTTATCAGATAAAAAAATAATCCCCGTTAAATCGCATTTTTTGTTAGCATTTATGCTCACTGGTCAGCTTTAATAGCTGGAATATCGATTCAGGTTCACTTCTTCTCGGGTCTCAGTTGGACGTTTGGTCGCAGCAGCCGCGTATTCCCAATCAATGGAGACCTATGTGATTGCGCGACATCAATGGCCCTCACAATGGATCTATTATGGGCCATCGTTTCATTTTGTCGAACACACGGGACTCTATATACGCGAATATACAGTTTCCACGGGAACTTCTCATTCACACCAGATATAACTTTGCCCGTACGGATGTACGCGCAGTATACAAAAATGTCTATATATTATTAATATACGCCAGATTCCTTTTTTCTTCTTCAATACTCGGCTGTTTCCATACAGCAACATGGCCCCGCTTGGTTCTCTTCTGTGGCCGGGACTCTGGCGGAAGACGGGTTCGTGATTAATCAGCGTCGCGCGCATGACTAGTCGTAAGTCAATCAAAATATATTTAACTTGTCTCGTTGAAGTGTACAAGCGCATGCGCCCCCGCACACACACGTCCGACTCGGAGATATGTACACAGCCATTGATCATCCTGCTAATAGGGAGAGGGGGTTGTAGACCTACACTGAACACCAAGTAGTCTTTATTTAAGACGCATTTTTATACAACGCATTCATTCCTGCAGGGAATATTGTGGTGATGTTTTTAATGTGAAACATGAACGAAGTCTTAAAATTAAACAAAATCTACAAGACGCTCTTAAGATGTGCATCTTGAAATGTAACGGCCTGTTAATCTGCTTTAATGGCACTCGAGATTCTAAAAAATATTTATTGCGCCAATTTTTTTTTCCAGTATGGTTGGCGACATTTCGAATGAAGAGATGTCATAAAAGTAGACTCCATGCTTTACAGCGCAGAGACCTTGTGCCCTCGCGACATCAAGCTATGTAACTGTCCCGTTATCAAGCGTATGCGTACGCGATAGCCGGGTCCACTCTACATTGTAACTCACGTTGATGTCAGGCTTGTCACTTCCGGTGTCGCGGTGTTTTCGTGAGTCTAGGGTGGCGCCAGCCACTACTTCCGTCATTTTTTTTATTTCAAGTCTTGCTACGATACGAACGATTTTGTGTGCTCAGTGTAAATTTTTTCTTCTTGTCCCCAGTTGACACTTTGTTAATGTAAACGTGTGTTACAGGGAAGAATGACATAGTGCCGTCGCCCTTGCCCATCCACATTCCCTTTCGCAAACTCATCTCCTCTATCATTTCTCATCCTTCGATGCTTGTACTTTTTCGTGTATTTTTATTTTTTAAATTATTTTTTTTTTAATTAGATTTTTTCAACTTGTCTTGAATAATTGTAATTAAATCTTAAAAAAGAAAATTATTTTCTTCACGAAATCATAGGACACATGCTCAATTTATTGTGCAATGAGTTTCGTTTTTGCAATTCTGTCTCGATTTTGTGCGATTGAATAATTCTGAAAAAGGGGTACCACGCCTATGAATAAAATAAATACACTGAACACAATTAAGAAGAGAACGCCTAAAACAGTTTTGAAAATAAAATGAAAGCGAAATAAATTAATGGATAATGTGAAATTGACCTCAGTATTTAAGAGAACAACGGACATTTATTATTTTTTTTAAAACAGGCCAAATACATAAAAACTGGTTATTTTAAGCTGATTTTGCCATAAAAGCCTTAGTTGTACCGGTTCTATTCTCGACAACGGTATGTCCCTTATATTCATGTATAAAAGGTCAGTTTATCTGACATGTCGAGCAGCCTCCTCGCTCATCGCGCGTAATCAATTTATTTATTTTTCTTTTGCCAGACATGTTTAATATATATATATATTTTGGACTGTTGTTGTTTAACACAACGTTCGGAGCTCGGCGGACGCGTGGTGGTGATAGGAGGAGACGTCAATGCCGGCTGACGACGGATTTGATTTATTCAAGTATTTAGTGTCTCGGCGCTGAACCGTTTTTATCGGGGGTTAACTCAAGCGGGGGTCAAATTTCGAATCTGGCACACGCGCGCACTTTCGCTCGTTACATCGATATGTATATTTCTAACTGTCCAAGTATGCTGTTTTCTGTTTGGTTTGAGCAGAGTTGACAGACGTGCCATAGTTTATGTTTCTTTATGGGCCATATTTATTCTAAATGGGACCGAGGTGTAGATTGGGCGCTGCCCCCATTTCAAGTGTCTTCAAATCAGGCGCTACACTAATGCGCATTTGCGCGACAACATATTTTGGGGACGTGTCTCGATGGATAATTAACCGATTGCGATAGCGCTTAATTTATCACTAGATGGCGCTCACAGTTACATGCAGATCGTAAATTTATGGAAAGGTTCTTTTCGACTTTGTGGCGTCACACTAATGTGAGATGGGCTAAACTTTTCACCCACAAAGTGTCATGACCGCACAATCGACTTTGACAATTTAATGATTACCATTTGCGGCGACTAGTTTGAATTCATTGCAGACGCCGGATCCGGTCACATAATCAGTACGGTACATTGGAACTGCAACTGAGAATTGGCCAATCATTTGCCATTGTCACTAATTCTGATTGAATATACTACCTGTTTATGTGCATAAAGCTCAATGAGAGCGGCATTAAAATCAAAATTGCTGTTTGGTAATCGCATCTTTTAATCCTTCTGAGACCTCCGCAGTTCACCATTTTACAAACATTTTCGAGTAACAAAACAAAAATAATTATGCGTTCGTAAATCTGAATACAATTTAAATAAACATTGGCGTATCCGTATCGAATAAACGACTCTACAAGGTGTGCTCGGTGGTTCGAATACTACGGTCCTCATCGCATTTGAGATTACCAATTCTGGTAGCATGGTCACACGAGGATATATGCGCATAATCACCTCCAATATCAATGAATCGGTTGCCATTTCCGAAGTCCATGTTTTCGTTGACAACACGTAATTCGCGACAATAAAAAGAGTTATACGACCGTAATCTCGAATCACTTAATTTTATGCAGGGGAAAGGCAATAAAAAGTTATCCGCAGTATCTACCACACACACACACATACACTCACATCATACGTGAGGACGAAAAGAGATTGCAGGTGCATATAATTAGCTGTATGGAAGACTCATAAAATTTAAATAGCCAACATTGGTTTACATGCAAATCTGCGTAATTGCCTTTGTATAGGCGGCTACACAATGGACATTCAACGATTTACGTAGCTGATACGAACTTCGGTATTTTGTAGTACACGGTGGGAATTTTTTTATGGCACTGCATCGCATACGTGTATGTTAAATTGTTTGTACGGGGGAAATGAAGAAATGCTAGCGTGCGTTTGGCATTTCCTGATTAATTGTTTGATTTAATTATAGGTTCTTGGGCTCATTGACATCAACATTCTATGTACTGCTGCCCAATATTATTTGTGCTTTGTGAAATTGAATTCCGCTTTACCATTGTCTATTTTCTACTTTTTCGTTCAATAAAATTAAAATAAAAGATTATTGGGGTGCGTACCCGGACCCCAGCTGCTAAACTAACGTCCATCTGCTAACCATCGTCACCTGCAATGATTCCGTGTGAACAATGTTTGAAACATGTTCAACTTAGGGGTAGAACACTCTAAATATTTCAATTTTTTTAAATGAAAGGAAATGCAACTTTTTTTTAGCAACTGTAATTTGAGTTTGGATCACCAGGATGCGCTGTTTCGGCCTCCCTAGTCTCATTAGACACATTGCGGCTGCAAAGATTAATGTTTCAAATGTCATGTGAAGCCCGATCAGAAAAACGTATACCATTTCGCGCAGTTCAACTTTCGAGTGCCAATGTTTAATCATTGCGTGTACTACAATAACTGCAGTGTTCAAATATTGAACGAGCATGTATAATACACACAAGGCAGCGCCAATGTATCAATGTTGGCAAGTGTACCGTTGGAAGAAAGCCAGCATACAAGATCAGTTGGATCTGGCAGACGAACTACGGCAGACATGCGCAGAAAAGTCTACTGGAGTGCGCGTACTCTATACAGTAGTTTCCATTCCGAAACCACACAGAATCCGCTACTTTATTCGGCGAGTGCCGTTCGACGGGAAGATTTTGTTATAAATACCGAAAATATAATCGAGATGGATGCGTTCGTATCCTACTGAGATCACCCGGTCACCGCCTCGCTTGACATGAAATCTATGAGCTTGGCGGCGCGACCGAGAGATGAACGTCGCATATTTTGCCGCAACGAAGGAGAACATCGAAACTTTCCTGCATAACACATGCGCACTGTGTGGTTGCCTCCTCTTGCATGAATGAAAGCGGCGCAACTGAGGTTGAGCTGGTACGCGCAGTTTTCAAGTCTGTGTTACTGTAAATCCACAAAGGTCAGGTCTTTTTTAAATTCCCATCACACAGCACACTAGAGTGGCACCATTGCTTGCGCAACTTAACAGCTCTAGGTGGCCTGATGCGTTTATTCGTCGATGGTATTCAAAATTTATCAACATGATAACAAAGGTCAGGTCGCAGCATTAGGAAAGACATGTATTAATAGTTTCGGAAATAATGTTCAAAATTGAAATTCTGGACAAAAAGAAATAGCACTCCTTTCTCAACATATGACGAGAGGTGTCGCTGTTCTGACATTTTCACAAAATTATTTTTTAGGGGTGATAGCTAATGTTATTGTAACTAGGTAATAATTATGAGTCACCAAGTTCTGATTAACCCATTACCCTCCTGCGACTCAATAATGCATGTGATCAACAATGTGGATGCTCTCAAAATAATTTGTAATCGAGGAGCTCCACTTTTGCGGTCCTATACTCAGCGGATGTTACACACAGTCCTATACACAGCTTGACAATAAGATTTCAGAAATAATTGGGTTTGTCCATACGGGGGACCTCAGGAGGATATCGATGTGATGGCCATTCGGTCGCGGTACTGTCGTCTCTGCTGGCGGGATTTTGGAAAAGCCGGGGTGACGTCGCCAACAAAATCTAAAACACGATTGTAAATGAGGCCAGCAATGCAAGGCTCAGGCAGCAGCAAAGGCAACACCCCAACTCGGGATCCCGACAGGCGGACAGCCAACGTTCGTTGTCACGCTGTCACGTTTCTATAGACCGCGCTTGAAAAATATAAAATCTCGTTTTTACATTCGCACACCCTTTCAACCAAAGCGAACCACAGCGATTGGTTGGTGGGGGGATAGATCGCAAAATTGACGGAACCAATAGTTGGTGATAAATTTAGATTGAATTGGCAATACAGCAGCTGAGTGAAAAGAAAGTTTCAGCTACTTCCAAAAGCAATCCGAATACAATAGAAAATGTGGAAAGTGGCTCGAAACTTTGGGTCATTTTCTTGATCAAAAGAGAGCTGTCACTTGTTGAAACAAAAATAAAAAACGCACAATTTCCTCTCTAATTTAAACCTGATTTATGCTCCATCAGACTTGCTGACACTCTAGTTACCAATATGTTTGAGTATGGTTGCATTTTCTCACTTTTAGAACCAATCTTCCGTACTTTAAGAAAGCGACCGAGAACTTGAAAAAACACACACAATATGAAATTAAAATTGATTTGTTTCGAGAACTTTGCGTCTGTCCCCTATTTGGTGGACGATGTAGTATTTCTGTCAGCTCGGGTCGGGCGATTTTCTGTAAGCGGCAACCGAGTACTCTCAGCTGTATAGAATCATGTACACATGTGGACTTGGCAGTCCCGCGGGCGACCCCTATAGATTCCCTGTCGCCGCTATTTATACCGGGGGACATTCCTCACGAAATTTATCTCGACTCGGGCTTTGCCTCCGACAAATCGATACAGCGGGCGGTTTGTTATGAATTTACTCCACACACACACACACACCCGCCCGCTCGGGCGAGCCGTTTACCGAATCATAAACCATCGGCTCAGCGCTCCTCGACATTCAGGCGCTCCATTTTTTATTCGGACGGACTGCCTAGAGCAGCACCGAAGCACCTTCCTGACTATTTGTGTCCTCCCCACTTATAGAGTTCAATCGACGGCCATCTTGTTTCATGAGGTCGTGCGAAGTCATGCGTCATCGTGGCGATTCAAATTCGCGAGGACTATCATGATTGGAGATGACAAAAAAATGTGCACCTCAATCGAAAAGGGTATAAATGCAATTGCAATTGGAATGAAGAAAATACTGGAAAATGTTTTATTCACAAGGGCCATTCGTCGAAGTTTAAACGAGGTTGATTCTTAAACAATGTGAATGCGTCACTGCGCCAGTTAAATGAGTTCAACAAATGTTTTCTTGCTATCTTATTTCTACCTGACATTGCCCAGATGGTTTAAATGCAGAAGAAACAAGTTAAAGTATGTAATAAAGGCTGGTAGACTTGTTGACAAATTGGATCATTAAGAATTCGAATAGATGAAAGACCTAAGGGCTACAGCGGGAGAGCTGTATAAACTGTATCGCTCTTTCGTTTCATAACAAGCAGTATTAGCAGCAATATATTCCAAAATTAGGACAAAAAAATTGTCTTTGAAAAGTCACCAAACGTCTCGTAAAGAAGGAGCCTTAGAAATTGATGCACACTCTTGTTATAACATTGACTGTCGACAAGTGTGATTAGGTTTGTAAAAGAATCTTTTGATTGCTTTGCAAAAATTGATTTTTGTATCTAGGATTAGGGAGAAGGAAATTCGAATAGGTTTCTCTTTTTGGTACGTAACCTGAAAGAATAAGGGCGAGGGATCGAAAATAATCTTTTTATTTTTCATTCTCTACGTCGCTGTTTTCATATAAAAAAATAGGTCATAACTAAGACAAGCAGACGAAGAAGGAAGGTAGGAGAAAGTCGTTGTATGTGACTAAGCGGATCACATTCGGGCATGTCAATCGAATTCAGAACCAATTATGATCCAGATCGTAATCTTTCTTCAGTATAGTTGATGAGATTTTAGAAAATTGCTTGCAAATATGTTGCAGAATCATTTTATGGAATGGAGGAAAAAACTGAATTCGGTATTAACGTTAGTCAAAACATAAAAATGCTTATCGATTTGGTATTGCAGATGCGTTAATTATTTTCACGAATTCATCTACTTAATTTTCCAATCTGAACATACGTAGAAATGTTGATGAAATTAACTTAGACTTCGTTCAATTCCGGCATTATCTATACACGTGTCACCGATAGCGGTAATGGAATTAAGAAGGGTGTCACCCTATACGTAGCAAATCCTGAGTGCTTTGCCCAACCCACATTTCCATTATGATGCAGCCGTTTCCTATCAAACTCTACAGCCGACGGAAAAGTCAATAGTGTAGTCAGAAGACCAACATAAACGAGCGCGTATTCAATCCCTCTCTCCCTCTCTCGTACGTTTGTAACGCGCGCGCGCGCCGCCATTTAATCGTCAGTTTTGGTTTTTCCTTCGGGACCACATATCGATGAGGCGAAATATGACGGTGACTATGAGCCGTAATTAGTTGTGGCAAAGTGTTGCGGAATATAATATCACCGATAAATTAGGGCGAGAGTGGGCGCCAGGCGGCGTTGGCGGTGACGGGGCGACTTCCCCAGCATTTTTACGCTACTCGCCATATTTCGTTGAACGTGCACGTACAGACTTCCATCCTTCACTCCCTTCCGCCCTCCCCCCGACTTCCCCACCCCGCTCTCCCTGGTGGCCCGGAGCTTTATGGGACGCGCATGCCAAACGGCGTATGCGATTGACACTTTATGCTCGGGTCTGATGTATAGACGTGTGACGCGCGCGCCGGCACGCGCGTCTGCACGCGCGCCAAACCGTAACCGTAATTTTATTCGTTTTATATTTGTGTAAGCCGGAAAGAAATTGCAAATGGCGCCCGATCTAGATTCGCTCGCGTTACCGCACGGTGCTCTCGTCGCCCAATCAGTGATTCGTAAACTGCGGAGCGCATTCATACAGAACCATAACCGCCAACAAACTGATCTTCATTTGCGCAAACGAAAACCACAGTCCATGAATTGTAATACTCGGTGGCGATTGTAGCCATGCACTGTAAATTTTGGACGAGTTAGAAATGATCAAGCGCAAACTTGACTGTGACGTCATTGCCAATAAAGCGGTGGTTTTACAAATGAAAAGAGGTTGTTAACTCTGAAAAGATTATGCTCATATTCAGATACTCAGTTACCATAATATCTAAGACTCTTCAAGCATCTAAAAAACATATCGAGAGTAGCACCTTTTCTATTCCATTATGTCCCTGTTCGAAAACATGATTATGCGAGAGTACATGTAAACATGTTTACTTGATATTTGCCATAATGCTTAAATAAAAACTCTTCATCCGCCAATATAAAGGAGTGTGGGGGGATATCGCTAGTGAATGGTTATGCAGTCGGTGCATGATTCGAAAAACGAGAAAGCATAAATGTGAATGTGTTGGAACCAGCGAGCGACCAACGAACGAAACCCCACACCACGTCTTATCTCCACGAAGATCGCGAACGTGAATTATGGGGTTTCGTTCGAATTAGAAAAGATTGGTGCCCGGTGTCAAGCGCGGGCGCAAACCCCACTTAGTGCGACGCATTTGGCGGCAAACGGCTCGATTAAGTTTAGGAAAATAGCGCACGCCGAGTTCGCGCGTTCCAAAAGTCGACGAATGCCGGCGTCACGCTCGTCTGTTGGCCAGATCCCCCCCCCATCTACACACCCCTTCCAATCCCCCTTCGAGCAGTACCACCCACTCTCCCGATTGTACACAGAGACGCGCTCGGCACATAATGAGGTGATACAAACACTGGGTTTATAGAACGTCTTAATCGTTTCTTCCCCCCGCGTTGTGCTCGGCGTCTTCACGTCACCGCTTTAGGAGAGTAAAACCGTTCGTCTTATACGTCTTCCGGGTAGGCGAGATGAAAATAATTAAACCCAGTAATTCCACCTATACCCCCGCTATTCACGGATCTGGCATCCGTTGCATGGTGACGTCGCCTGTAGCGCGCGGTTGTATTGCATACACTACATTGGCTACAATTGCGCGCCATATAAATCCTCCTAAGACCCTCCCGGTGAATATTTTTGGTTTTCCTTTGCTTTAAAATCCTCGCGGCAAGATCGACAATAACGTGTAACGTTTTCTTCGGTTGATCAAGTGGTTTACAAAATTAAGAACGTTTGAAGGTTTTTTTTCTGTTAAAAAATTCATGAACCATTCATGTTCTTAGGAACACATTTTTCTCCTTGAGCTTTTAGCTTGCAAATAAATATTACATAAATAATTCTCATCGTTTTAACGTACCCTTTTCTTAAATGTACGTTAACGGAATAATAGAAAACTAATTTCCTAATGGGGATAACAACTTATTCTAAAGCAGGTCTGAAGTTGTACTTCCTTAGAAATTCACAAAAACAGAAATAGAATAAAAGTTAAGTCGAAACTGTGTGCCGATTTCCTAATGAAACACGCGGAAAAACTGTGCACTATGCTCCGCTTAGTTTATTTTTAGCCATGTCATGATATCCAGGAACGAGAGAACATTGGGGCTCAGTAGGATCTAAATATACTGTTTATATTCAGTGATGGGGGCAGATCTCCCCCCTCCCCGCCCACTGCATGGAATCCACCGAATTGCCTAGTTCGGGTGGGACTTAATTTAACCTAGAAGATAAAGATAAATTAATCCGGTCGCTTCTCCATACTCATTCTGGCAGCGCCGGGTGCGTCTATACACACACGTCGGTCCTCAAATTGCCTTGCTGCAGATCAAACGAAGCGAAAATCTACAATATCCGTCCGATGCGTGCAGAACGCGCCCGCCACATGTGTAATCAATGCAAATCTTCGTGTATACATCAGTTACTAGCGTGCGCCTATATGCTGTATTATACATGTATATACGTCTCTGTGTGCTCAGAAATGCATACGCCCATTCGAATTAGGGGGACGCAATGTGTTTTTAGCCTACCTACACGTTAGTCTGCAAATATATGTGTGTGGAAGCCAAATCCAACAGATATGTGCTCTGCGTGTTGACTGCTGATTTGGTCGCTTACCTATCACGTAGACAAACAGTTAAAAATGCCAGCATCCCAATTACATGTATAAAACACTATGCCGTGCACCTTTATCCGCTCCAAATGATGCAGTGGGCGTTGTATTTTGGCGGTCGTTTTAGCCGTCTACGGTGCTCATCATCCCAGTGATGGATTCTATTGATTTTCCTCTCCGTATACATACTCGAGGCGTATATAAATTTTGGCTTTATATTATTTTGGTTTATTGATATATTTGCTGCTAGCGTTTACAGTTGTATAGTCGGTGGGGGTGGGGGTCGTGGGTTTGGCAACCTCTTAGTCAGTGTTCCAATAAACAATAGGCGACAATTTTGACGTAGAATTACGTCTTTCTGCTCATTAGTCGGACCGTTTTATTAGGTAAATCATAATGAAGGTAATATTTAATCAAAATCAAACAACTCGAATGAAGGCCACATTTATTAATCTGATGAATTTTCAGATGAACAATGTGTTTTTCAAATGAATCGGGTGCTGGTTTACGAACAAAAAATTATATTAAAAATAAAGTTGATATACTGTGTGTAAACGGACGACAGATATAGAATGGTCGAACTAACAGTTGCTAAGAAAGTGCATGTCCATATTGCCAATATAGATGTGATTGATAGTAGCAATTTTTAAAAAAAAATCGGCAACGATTCGAGCATTGGTCGGTCCGCTCTATGACCAATATTATAATCTAAGTGTTACGTAGACGGCACCAGAAATGCCGAGGTTGAACAACCCGACGCGCGTATTGGCCTACAGACGAAATTTCACGTGCAAAGGGAACGTAATGAAGCGTGCGGCCCGAAATTAGCGTTGAACGACTGGCGACGCGAGCGCCACCGCCACCGCCGCCGCCACGATGATGCTGCTCTGGGTGATGCGTATTAAATAAATGTGCTCGCTTGCATGCGCGCGTCAGAGCAAAGTTAATATACAGAAGGAGAGCGCGAGCGAGCGAGAGGGCGCCACCGTCGAGGAAACGCGAGCTCCTTTGATTCGTATTAGGTTATCCGCCACCTGATTTTATACCTCCCGTGTTGCCAGGCCAGTTGGACCGCCCCCCGTTTAATATAGCTATCCAACGTACGAGTCTATACTATTTGCGATTCCACTACGTCTTTTCGCCGCGTGTGACTACTGCTTCGGAATAATTATTACGCGCGCTCTGGTGAGAATTAGTTTATCTATCGGCTCAGACGTTGGCAAATTCCGTTCCAAATGTCATTAGAGCCGCCCCGCCCTTGTGTGTGTGTGTGCAACGGGTAGGCAAGCAGGTTCGCGTTCAATTATTTAATTTTCTAAATTGTTCGTATGTACTCGTACATGTATTTTATGCACGCTTGTCTATACGCAACAATGTCACTTGCGCGAGCGTCAGGATATATGGGCTAAAAGATTTGGCGAGAATATTCCTCTGTTGTTCAATTAACGCATGAATTTCAACAATCTAATTTCCTTTAAATTCATTTACTAATTAGCTAATAGTGTTAACCAATTGTGGTCCTAAATAGTCTGCCGCTCTTTTAATTGCGAGTATAACTTGGTATTTGGTATACCGGTACTGCATGAGGTATTTTATTTTATTTGGGTGCTGTGGTTTTTGGTGAAGCTGCCAATGATGTCCCGAAGCCGCGCAATGTTCACACATGCAGCCAAATTTGTTCTGTACAAATACAGCTGAAAACAGAAATTGATAGTTTTAAAGTAGCGTTACGATTATTGTTGCCCACGTAATTTAAAATATACTGTATACATGCATATTCATGTGCTAATTAATAAATGGGTATCGAACATCAAATGCCATTTTGGGTTAACGTATCCATGAACCTAGTTTCCTAATAACTGACTGATACATATTCTGACTCCATGACTATTCATAATTTGTTTTAATATATACATGTATACGGAATGTAATGGCATGTAAACACAGAAAAGGGCGGTAACTTCGAACGTGTTCCGAACAACAATAAGGCTTTTAGCTGGTGCCAGCTTTCTAATCCGCGAGAGATTCACTGTGCTTGTTTTTGGACGTAGTCACACACTCATACAAGGAAGCGGAAAATTGATTTTCTTGCGAACAGTCGCACATATTTCGTGTTTTATCATTAGCAACTGAGATGCTTGAAACAATGCCAACTTGCGCATGTGTTGTGTCCTGTGAGTGGAAAACACGAGACAGGGTTTGAATTGTTCATTTTTGCCAACCAATTTGGATTAGCAATTCTTTGGAACGAACTCGGCGATTCTATGCCACGCGTCATTCCGACAGTGACCCAGATTCCATTGAGAGGTCAATACACTTGTCAATAATTCTGGTGATACGTCACAGCCCAAATAATTTAAAAATCAATTTTTTCGTGCATTCTCTTTTTGTTCAAATTTAATTTGGTTGTACTTTATTTTATTTCTTTCAAATGATTCAAAAAACGGCATCAGATAATTATTTAAAAATTCAAATTGCCTATATATCCCCTTTAAAATGAATATAAAATCATTTCATATTTTTATATTCATTTTATGTGACTAATAGAGCATCCCGTCCCATTCGATTTAAAACTACAATTTCACCTATATATGTGCTTTTGGTGTAAGTTTGTTATTCTAACAACGGCATACAGTTTAGTCCACGAACCTCTACGCTTTCTAATTACGATTAGAGTCCCCTGCCCCTTCTCACCATCCCAACAACCCTCATTTATCTTCCGTCCCTTTCGCTTTTCGAGCGTGAATAAAGAGAAATCGGCAACCACTTTTGATTTCTTCGCGACGTCGTTGGATAGCCATGCAAACACACACAAATCCCGCCGTCCTTTCTCCAAATCCAGCTCCTCCAGACCCTCTCACGGTAAGACCGATCGCAGATGCTAGATTCCACATGGAAAAACGCCGGTCCACTTCTGAGGAGCCAAGGCATTCGTGTGGCTGCTGGACACGCCTTTGGAATTTCACCTTTCGTATGATGCCCCCTAGATGGCGCGAAAGTGGTCGCTCAGCTCTAAGGTGCATATAGCAATCAAGTACGGGGAGGGGAGATGAGGAAAGGAGACTTTGCAAATCGTGGGATGTCGCGATAACATATCCGTTTAAATTCGCCACTATCTCGTAACTGAACTAGTCGCGCGTGAGCCCGAGTAAACAACGTTTTAACAGCGCAGGTGGTAAGATTTAATTTTCATGTTTATTAGGAGCTTAAGATTAAGTGGGTCTTATTAATGGAAAGTACGATTCCAAATGGTGCAAGATATTTTTCAATATCGTGCAAGACCATATTCTCTATCGAACATGTTTTAAGAATTATGATGTGACTACGTGACTAGATGCAGGTGACGACCAAACTGATCAAATTCATGTTTAAAAACGCATTGGCTCTGGTTAACCATGAAATGCGAAATAAAAATGTGAGAC
>JAQGBY010002991.1:0-20769 GCA_034698785.1 Mycogona germanica | reverse complement strand
TGGCGGAGTAGCAATGCTAACTGCAATCGTGCTACTGAGACTCTTGAGTCACAATCGAGTTCTCCTCAATGTGCTCATATAACATCCCTACACTGCAAAATCAAAGTTTCAAATTTTTTTTTTTTGCATTTTAAAAATCACAAAAAAGCAAGTTAATTAAGTAGTTTTAAATTAAAAAATTTAAACAGCATTGGAACATTTTTTAAAATTTAAATTTGAAACACAGTAGTTGCCTCAGTTTTCCGAATGACGATCAAAAGATAGATATCATACTTTTGAGATTTCGTTTTTACAGTGAAGTCTAAAATCTGTTCTAATTTTCGAGTTATCGAAATCGTTTAACTAAAGCATTTAAGTTATTGGGTACATCTTGTGCGGATATATAAAGTGTATACAAATCAATTGGTTTCATAAACATTAGTTTCACATACCGGTATTGAAATACTATTTTAATAGTACTGGGCAATTGGACCGTTGGAGCCGTTGGTAGCGCCTTTGAGTGGCCGATGGTGGCAATTTTCAAATCTCTGCGTGCAGTTGGTGAAACACATTGACAGAATCGAAATTTTGACTGTTATCTCAATCGAATATTCACATTGGGTGCTTGCGAAATTTGTTACGCAATATATTTCATAAAAATTATTGTTCATTCAAAATTGCCACCCTAACTTGGATCTCAAGGGAGCCGTGTGCAGTGAAATGGATAGCGTCGGAATGAAATTGTTAAACTCCTGTTTGGGATCCCATGAGGATTCTTTCTGTTTGACAGCATGGCCAAATGTGCGCGTACAACATTTAGGATTAATCGCCAGTGCTCTTATTAATTTATTCGCAAATAATAATAGTGCGAAAACCGTTAATTAATGATGACGCACGTCCGCCATACTGCGCAGTCCGGCCATTGACCGATAGCGCGTCGGATGGGCGGAAATTGGGAGCTGAGGGAGGGGGTGGAATGGAGGGGGTAGTTGGCAAAGGTTATGAAGTATTCGGCGTTCGCGTATTCACCCACACAATGTTTACCCTCGCTACGTCATGCTTTGATATCCACACTGAATTAAAAATTGGATCCACATTTTGCCTTTTCATCAAGTTAAAAAAAATTTTATAGCCTTGTCTGAACGTGGTTGACACTTTCCGAAATTTTTGACAAGGGATTATTTTCAGGCCTAACACTTAAACGATAACGAAATCTTAAAAATGCAAGTTGTAATATACTTTTAAATGTTAGAAATGCCTCGCTAGAAGTTATTTTATCTTGACAATAAATTATAGTGCCACAGGAATTTTTATCTCGGGAAATTATTGTTGTTTATTATCAGATTTATGTTGTCAAGAGTCATATTTATGAAACATTCTTTACCCCCAGTTCTCGAAATACTTAGGTGGTAAGAAATTGTAGGATTCCACATTAGACCAAGTATAGAGTATTGCAATAGATTAACCATAACATACCTGTTCCTATTTTTAATAACTGCATTTATTTAGCTACTGTCATTCGTCTATAAAAAATAAATAATCAAATTCGTTTTTATAATATTCAGTAGTCGGTGCTGCTACTTTGACTTGTCGGCTATTTCTTAGTGTTACACACCCCAGAGTGCGTCACATTTTAATAATTGCGCGATATTCTCTCGGCGGCCGCTGGACGGCGCCTCAGTCATGGTCATGAAATATTTACCAGCTACAGGCCGAATTTCCGCCGCCGCGGTTGCGCAGAACGCGATCCGAGGTTTATGTATTATTTAGTTATTTTGCGTCGGGTGCCCGCAGTGGGAAATGGCACCGCCTGCGACCGACTTGACCCCCAGCGGCAGACCTGAGCTACTATGCGCCACTCGGTCCGCGTGTCCACGGGAATTTGATAATCTCCCGCCCCCGATCGGTTGGTCCGGCTGGCCCTGAGGATTCACCTATTCCTCCTGGGGCCCCTCAGGCACCCTGCATTAGTGCTTCAATCACAAGTGAGCTAGTCCACCTTCGCTCTCGGAGGGGTCCCGGTTTACGGTTATCAATACGATAACGTTGCTACGATGTACGTGCATGCGAACGTTAATTCCGAGACGTTGTTTTGTCCACTTTCGCAGTTCTTTTGTACTTTTAATGACCCTTAAGAGATTATTCATGGCATCAGAAGTCTAAGACGGTTGCGGAACTCCCTTTGCAACTTGTTTGTCGTTCGTAAAAAAAATTGGAATTCTAATAGGATGGTCTTAGTAGATCTTGATGGAAGTCGTCATGTTGGTTTTGGTCTATAAGGTATTGGAAAGATGCGATTTAAAGTTGCAACAGTCTTGTGCATGGCAAGAGAAGGCCGGCTCTTGGAAGCATTAGCCGGCGGCAATTATAATATGCGCCACGGTCAGATAAATGGATTTTCCGACCGACCTCTTCCACATCTTGCAGTTGGTGTTTTTGTTGTATAAGTGGGGTGGTCGGGTTTCTCTTCTCTATTTTTCTCCTTGTTGAGACGTCCAATAAACAAACGACGAAAATGGTCGCACGAAAGAAAAAAATAATAATTTTGTTGCGAGGAGAATTTTTTTAAGGCAGCTTAATGGAACGAGACGCGCAAAAAATTTAGCGGTTTATACAGTAGTTTTAATTTTCTTTAGCATTGGCTTTTTCGCAGACGTAGCGACGAGAAGCGGCTGATGGCAACAAATGCTAAAAAAATACTGTTACTGTACCATTTGTGTTTTGTCTTTTGCCAAAAGAAAGAACACAATAATTAGTCAGATAACCAGTCTTCCGTACGATTCAGCTACCATCATTAAAATGTTTTTATCAGCGATCCTGATAAAGCATAATATCGTGGTACATTATTTGAAAATCTTGTATGACGTTCAGGCAGTCTGACGCCAAGGATACCAACCTATTTATTCATCTCATGAGATACCAGGATGTAATTCGCAATAGTGAGTTAGTGTTGCCGCAGCAAAGCCCCTTATAAGTTGGCAATCACAACGAGCTTTGCAATTCGGCGTTCACCGCCAAGATAGATAATTACAAGTAACGCCGCATGTCGTTCAGTCATTTTATATGCACATTAATACGGGTATAGTGGTTCTAGAATGAAGCAACAGTTGACGACACTCCAACCATGAAGCAGAACTGAATGTTATCGCTCAAGGCAAATGTCACTCGTCGAGCGATGGAGTGCCCATTTTATTTCATTCGAATAAAACTCCACGGATTCAATGCAACGCCAGAAAACTGTTTGCCTTGTATTCGAACTTCAAAGCATGATACGCATTGTAGGCGCTGCTGATATTTTCTTACGTTTTCCTCATCGTGATATTAATATCAGTTTAGATCTGCGGCCACAAGTCGTGATAAAGCATGAGTTGCAGAAGTGTTAGGAAACACGACGCCGCGCCGTTCAGTGTGCAATGTGCGCCATGTAGAGTTGTCACGCAAAGGGTGCTGCACGTCGTGAAGACTGCAGTGTCTTAAATCCGTCATGACTGCTCGCCCCTTCTAGTGCAGTTCAAACCCATGCTGGCTGTCCTCGCTGTTGTCCCCACCGTGGCCCCATTTTCACATTCCCTCTCATTTCCAACGTCGCCGGCGCCCCGAATGCGAGCGACTTCGGAATTTGAAGAATGTGTGATCTACTTGAGTCAAGAAGGATATATCCCCCGTAATGTGCTCCGTCTTCCGGTTTGACTCTTGAGTAATGGAGAGGACTAATGAGAAAATTCCTTTCCCCAGTAAATACCTCACACATTTTTCTAATTGTCTCAAGTTTCCATTTTTGCAGAGTGCTTGAGTTTCGTACACCCCCCGCCCTCATCTCCTCCTTGTCTTCCCACTTCCAGCATCCAACTCAGTGTCTGTGCGGTTTCTTGAAGTTGCAAATTTGCGAGACTCCAAATTCGATCCTCGCGCCTCACCGTCGTCCGGTGCGCATGCGCTGTGCAAGTCTAGACCTAGATCCACTTTGGGGAATGACAATAATCATCCAGACAAATTTATAGAAAAAATTATCGGAACTCATGCCGCTTCTCAGAGACTTTTCAGAAAATTGGGCACAGCGAAGTGCGTGTGATCGCATAATGTCATGTAATTATAGGATAATTTATTTTCCATTTTCTGAGCGAAATGTTCTAGTTTGGTCAAAATTGCATAGCTAGATTAAGATAAACGGCAACGTGCAATTTGCAATAGTAATTTGCATCTGTATATTTTTTTCTTGAATCTACTCGTAGTGCACTTAGAGATTTCGCGACAAATCTAACTGCTGATGGTCACTGTAATCAGCCGGCACCCTGTATTTGGGCCCGCATCAACGATATAAAAGAGAAAATGTCATGGCGGTCTTGTATTAGGCCACAATAAACAACTCCGGCCTGTCTGCTACTATTCTGCCACGACCGGCTCCTCTCTAGCGCGTCGTCGCGCAGACACACTGCGCCACCGACGTACACTTGTAATCTATAGAAGTCCATTACGAATGTATAAGCAGAGAGTACTTAGTAGTCCGTACAATCTATTCCCCCACAATAAACGAACCGACAGCGCTTCTTTTGCATGAGAGTCCGCCTCCTCCTCCTCCTCCTCCTCCTCCATCCTCCCCCACTTTTCACAGTACGCAGCGCCCTTCGCAACTTACATTTACGTAAGTTCATTTCCTGAGCATCAGATTAGTCCAGTCGCATTTATGTTTTATGAATTGCTTTTATCTGGTAAAAGTCCTCTCTCTCTCTCTCGCTGCTGTTTCAAGCCAGCCCCATTGTTTCAGACGTTCGCTCGCTTCTCCAGTGTCCTTCCGTTCGTTACCAGCTCGCCGAATATATATATATCCAGTAAATATATCCTCTTAAGACTCACTTGGTCTAATCTAGCAATCTTTACTGAATTGTAATGATTATTTTTGTACATAAATGAAGAAACAATTTTTTTTTTGGTTGTAACAAATTGTATTCCAACAGGGCTATTTTTTCGGATGTTCATGCCGTCAAAACTGTGGTGAACGCCGGCACTTCATTACATATCCATAGCACTCTGATGTTGTATAGAGTAAACACGGGGTCACCGGAGGTTACGGAACGTCCTCGAATTTTCGGTCCGCGCTCGACTATACTTACTCTCTCTCCAGATTAACATTCGGAATCCTTTGAAAGCGGGCTTTTGCAGTGCGCGTTTCCGCTTTGCTCGCAGCAGGTGAATATAGGGTTGTGCACCGTTTTCCTTTTTGTACACGCGGTCGTCGATCTTAGATTAAGAAACGCAACGCACCAATGTCTTTCGACGTTTTGTTTTCGTGGAACACGGTGAACACGGGGGGGGGGTGGACGCTAGGCGGATGTTCGGGGCAGTACTGAATGAACTAGGTACACATTTCTGTGTCATCGGCTCGACCTATCGAATTGAGAAAACGGGAACAGACAGCGCTGTTTCTAATAACAAAGTCATGCTGCGACTCAAAACATTGCGAGCGTATTTTACGTCAAGTGAATGTGATTGTCGATGGACGTGTGTGTGCAAGTTTAATTGATGAAAGTAATTTTCTTACTTGGTCAGGTTTAATGTATTGTTCTCGGTACATGTATACAGTAAATTACATTTTCTGTACTCAGAAATTCCTCGTTTGTTAATGCGTTGATGCGCTATTTCATATTTAGATATCGCGTTTGAATTCTGGTAATTTCGACGCAAATGTGAAATTTTGTATGGTGTCGCTGGTATCGCAACCGTTTCTTACTGCCGATTGACTTTGGGCGATTTGGGGCACGTTGGAAACTGCGTTACTGTGAAATTGATGTAAATTATCTAAACTCTAATCACTTTTCCATTAATTCGCAGTTTTAATATTGCTTTCGCTTCCTTTTTATCTATCTCTCGAGGCTTTGTTTATCGCTCGGCATTTTTTCCCCTCTCTCTCTCAGAGCGAGATCTGTAAATATATTTTTTTCTTTCCAACGTCGGTCTAGAGAGAGGAAAGATCGTCACATCGACTATGCTAAGTGATTGGCAATCCTCGCAGTGTGTGCACGTGCTGCGTCAACAAGCGCTCGTGCTTGCCTACCAGTGCCAGATGGCGCCACCGTCTTTGCGAACAATTACGCTGACGCAATGCTTTGCGGGGGTGTTCATAATTGTGTGGTAATGCCGGAACGAGTCCGTATCTGAGGTATCTTCAAATACGAACGGATGTGGAACACTTCCTTTCGTCTATGGCTGCGTTTTTGGTGCGCTAATTCATTTCGTTAACCTCGATATCGAATGCATTTGTCTGTAGTGCTCGCGTGTGGGATTTTATTTTTTGCAAATCAACGAATGAGAGTTGTGAAAAGGACGAGCAGGATGCGGTAATGCTGGCGTAAGCCTATTTTTGCATTTGACACGAGAATGCATATTTCCTTTTAAATTGGATTATGCAAGATTGATAAGCTCTGTAATCACTAGATGGAAGCGCTCAGAATTGGTTGAAGAGACTAGCGCAGTCGTTCCCTCTGATTAAGACATAAATGTGGGGTCATAGGGTGAAGGGTTAACCCGACTTGGCGAGCATCGACTTTTTATTTCCAATTACGTGTGAAGACAATGACGTGTGTCTGGAGCTGTCTCAACAACCGCATTCAGAATTTACAAGACGTGCGCCTGACAAAGAGTTTCAGTTCTAGGAAACGTTCTTTGTCTTACTGGCCCAGGAAGTAGACGATCTAAATCGCAAATTCTTCAAATTATTTTCGCAGATGATGACGGAGTGTAGTGTGGTCAGTCATCGGATTTCGTACAAATATCTTTCCCTTCATCACTCACTGTAACTTTCGAATTATGCCGCTATACTAATTTGGAAACTCGATTAATTTAATTTTTGTGTTTTTTCCTCCGTTTTCATTGGTAATGGAGAATGAAGTTAGCTAAAAAAAATTAATTACCAATATAATAAATACTACAAAAGGTAATGGTTGTTTGTATACGCTCTTACACTTTAACTAGCACGGTGCCGTTAGTTATTCGGCTCCTATGCTTTCTTAATAATCGTTGCTGGTGATTATTAATTATATTACTTAGGCAAATACCACTGGGATTTAAGGCAATTAACTCCATCCATGATTGCGATATTGATAATTCATAACTTCGTTTCATAGCTTCTTATTTTATGAAGCATTAATATCTGTCGAGAACATGAAGTTCGGGAGGATCGATAGCTTAAGTGGTTAGAGCACTGGACCGGCAAACCAGGGATCCGGTGTTCAAGTCCTGGTCGGTTGAAAACTCTGGTTTTCGCGAAAAACAGTTCAGTTAAAAATAATCGTAAAATATTATTTCAAACGGAGCGGGTGTTAATTTCGGTCTGTCCCGAAGTTTATGTTCTCGATTAAAATTCACACAGACGTTCTAACAAAAATCTTTTTCATTAATATCTGTGTTTTTTTTGTTCTATTTCTACAGGTAAGAGAAGTCGCCCATTGATGTTTAATATTCAGAACATGTCATACCAGTGGATCCATTTACTAACGCTTTACTGTACCTATCATTTCAACATCAAAGGTAAATATCAAAACTACTGTATCTACTCTTTACACGTACAACGGTTGGAATATCCGAAATACGTATCCTAGTATATCACGACACAACCATTTGCCTTTAAATTCTAACAGTTTGCTATATCATAGGTGCCTAAATTAATTGTGTGCGGGTTGCATTACAAGAGTGGTTTTTTAGAACTAAATATTCGAGATCCGGAAACGGTCTGCAGTTCCCCCCCCACCTCTAAATCTGCAAGAAAATGCACATTCACTTAATTTTAATTTTACCTGCTTCAGACATTTTTTATGTTGTTCCAATCAACTGTAGTCAAGCGCCCTACAGGCGTTTTGTACTCCTCATGGTGCTTAGTCACTATTTTTTTATAATTTATAATTATCCTCCGTTTTTCTTTCAGAATAAATCTGAATTAAAAATTAGATAATTACAATTGGAAGCGATTTCGAAATAGAACGTTTTCTCTCGTTCCGCGAAACCCCACGATAGCCTTGAACAGTTTTCTAATTTCCAAACAGTTGCGAGCTGTTGATTGCACACTGTAGCGAAATAAGGGGGGAGGAAGCAAGCCTACTTTATAATTATCTCTTATATTAAAAGTTTCGTGAACAGTCTCGCACATTGTAATAGAAGGCTAGGTTGTGTGGGGAGATGATTTGGGGGGAGGAATCGCTTCTGCGCCGTTCGTACATAGGCCATCACGCTAGCTCATACATACTGGCGCAAGCATCGAGTCTGGCAATTTTATTTTGTATAGAACTTCGGAGATAATTACTGGAAGATTAACTGGAAATTGAAGAAAATCGCTTTTGTTCCTTTTAATTGCTGCATCTGACGATCAATACGGTTTCTTAATTTCGTGGTGCAATGGGGCCGTCTGAATGTCTAGTTCTATTTTCGCTTCGTGTCCGCCTCTTCTGCGTTTCCATTTACCTTTTTCACTCCCACTTCTACTGGAACCTTTTGTTTCAAATGGGAGCGCACCAGAAATTAGCATTCTAATTTCGAAAAGTGAGCGGCTGTGCGGTTTCCCTAGCCGCTAACCGATCACACGCCACCTGACGAGTAATTTGACAAACGATCAACTTCGCAATTTAAATTTCAAATTAGTTTAAACGTTACTATGGAACTGTGTATAGCAAACAAACTGGATTCGTTCGTCAGGCTTGATCGGTTTACTTCGCACAAATAATGGTGCTGGGATGAATAGCTCTGAAACTGGAAATTTGGTTTGCTAAACAATGAATTGAAATGATTATCTAGAACAGATACAACATAGAGTTATGACATTTCATGTCCGTTAAATGGAATCTGTTATATAAAAAGGTTCGGCGAATAAATGTAATTTATTTCATAGTTCTTGTCGCGAGTCAAACACCTACGCATTTTGGAAAAATAATTAAATAATAAATTATGCTTCTCATGGCAAGAAACTCAAATTCATTTATTTGTTCATTCAAAAAACTAAAGTGGCGATTGTTGGACGACAATCATAAAACTCGTGAACCAGAGAATCGTGAAACTTGACCACCATTTTTTGTTCTCATTTCTGTCAATAGTATGAACACTACAGAGTATTTTGGTGTCAAATTTAATTTTACTAGGGATACATTCGAGCCCCATCCGGGGCTGCTTGTGGCAATTGGCATTAGCAATTTTCTGTTGTTAGATAATATTAAAACACGTTTTTTTAAAAGAATGTTTAGTAAGTTGAAAAGAGAATGTTGATTCTGACAGAGGATCATCATATGGTCATTATCAATGTGTTCGGTACCCTGTCAAGAAATATTTGGAAGTTTTCGCTGGACAGTGGCTCATGTGCGTGTGCGTTACCATATCACCGCTACTGCAGCGTGTTATTTGTTTACGATGCATTAATTCAATGAACAGGCAATAATTATGAGGCATCTAAATTTTATGGCGATGTTTATAAACACTCGTGGAAACTTCCACTGTGCGCATGTCCACATCTCTGCGAAAGAGGAAATTGAATTCAGAATTAATAAACAGGACCTGCCCTGTCGCGCGGAAACATGACGCCGAAGGAATCCAATGGTCTGTCCGACTGGAGGCACCCGTGCTGGCCATGTGTTCAGCAGGATGGATCCCAGTGCACCCAGACCAGCTGGTCGTTTAGCATAATACGTTATATCGTGCGCTCATGTGAGTAACATGTTATCTGGTTGCATATTAATAGCTTTATTATCAGTGCCTGGTAATCACGAGGGCTGGAAATACGGCAGCCCATATTCCGAGTTACGCTTGAAAGAATATTTTTCCATTTCCCATATCCAGTTAATTGAAAACAACAAAATTATTTTTGTGTTGCAGTTGTAACTTTTCAATCTCGCCGGTTACATTTTTTTTTGCGCGCAGTTTTACTTTTGTGTTTAATTAAAATTTGAAACGAGAATTTCAATGAGGCGTGTTGTTTGGAAATAGGTCGCAATATTTAATTTGCGACTGTCGAGTTTCGGTCGAAAAATTCAATTTCATTTTGTACTGTTGTCGACGAATCGTTGATTGAGGTGGGTGATTGTCCCCTGGACGCGAGATAAACAACCAGGCCGAGCGCGTGTCCATTGGTGGAGCCCGAGGCTTGACCCTTCGCATTTTATGGGTAACTATGGCGTTGACAGGTTGCATATTTAGCTGATCGCTGGCGCCTGATGCGGGAGTTACGAGTGTGTCATTCGTAATCGTGAAATGCAATCCTGTCCTCGTGGTGTTGAATGTTCCCTGGATACTATGAGACGTAAGGCGAACAAGAGTGGAATACTAGATAATCAAATTTATAAATTACGTTTTGTCCACGGTGCTTTCGAGAAAGCGCCGGACATGTTCTCACTCAGGACCTCAAGTGCGTCAATCTGTTGTATTAATCCCCAAATTGTCTTTTTTAACGATGGATTGTCAGATTATATTTGCTAAACGAGTTCCTGAATGGATATGGTGCTCTCTAATGGCGATGGCGTCAAGCGAATCCCAATCGTGCTGCTTCATTTTATTGAAATGGTGTTCGCGGATCACTTCGCCACAATTCTCTGAAGGTGGCCACATTTAATCATCGGTTGAAATCGATCAGATCGTAGGAAGTTCCCGCTGTTGGCGAATCTCGCCACTAGTGTCGTCACTGTCGCCTGCCATTTCACTTTGGTGATGGGCGGCCTATCGATAAGAGGCACTCGTGTATGGGACGCCAACGCTAATTTATAACCCCAATAATTTGTTCATTCATGCCTGGCAAGCGATTGCGCCGTTATTTAGCGAGGTTGCGGAGTACAGGGGATGCATGCGTAAGGGGGCAGGGAGGGGTTTTTGGCGAGAAGCCGAGTGCTTTATTTACGATAAAATAGACAGAGGGGGCTGAAAGATTGGATGAGGTGAAGGGAGGGGGGATGAGGGGGTTGTACAAATGATGGGGTGGGGCGGGCGAGAAATAATGCTCTATATCGCTATGTTAAAGTAAACACCATTATTTGCAGCACTATTTCTGTGCACCTACATAATTTAACAACGGGGTTGCATTGCGAATGCGGCGCGTCGTGAAATTTGTGCCGATTTATACGCTCGATAGCCCGGAAAAGCGCCACACCCATTACCGTTAGCGCTAGCGACCCGGCCTTTCCCTCCGCCATTTGCCCAAAACCGAGGATCTGTCTCTTCCCACTCTCTCACCACGCGAACGAAAGGTGGCGCCACTGTCTGGGCTGTTTTTCTAATGTGATTATTAAATTGTTTGGGATAATATAGATGATCACCGTAAATAACCGTTTATTTTTATTTCCTCCATCTTTCTGTAAGTTGGCAAAGATGTTATTTAAATACCGGTAATAGTCCGGTCTGATTGATTTAAATAAAGTTTAACTCACTGTGAAGGGTTTGTTAGCAATCTAGGTTAGTGAATAATTATTGCGTTTCGTATTGTGTTTAGGTAATAGAAGATTTGTTTGCGTTTATTCAATTACAATTTTCATGGGGGATGTTCCCATATCAGGTCTGCTCAATTCAAGGTTTGACATCGGGCGATTTGCAGTTGTGGAGAATGTAATTGATTTGGGCACCCCAACTTGATGGGCTCAATTTATAATTCACCTAAAGTCGTGTCACCCAAAAAAACGTCGGCTGTGAGTTCAGATGGTGTAGTTGTGAGCAAAGTTTGCCCGAACAAACTTTGCGCTTCAGCTATTTTTTCACCAACAGATTCTGTTGAAGATATATAGGTCTGCCCTCTGTTTTTTGTGTCGCGTCCGAAGCCGCGCTGTGATTGGCTGATGTCGGTATTTCATTCCACTCGCCTGAACTCTACGACCTCGCGTCTCATCTTCATCTTTCTTTTTTCTTCTCCATGGGCTGGCGCTCTCTCCGTGTCGTCCTGGTACCACTGTACATGTAAGTTATAATCGTAAGTCTCGAGTAACCATTGATTACTCGATATGATCAGGTATCATGATTAAGTGACGCTGCACTCGCTGTATGACGTCGAGAATGGATTTATTTCCATTGCTTTTGAGCTGACATTTTTAGACCGACTTCACGAAAATGGTTAAGTCTGGTGGTCGGGTCTCAGGAGTAGTTACAGTCTCACCCTTCCCGCCCTTCTCTTTTCCACGTCAACCTCTCGCTCTTACCTTCTCGTTTCCAGTTTGCTTCCCACACGTTATTAACGCGGCTCTAAATGAACTAATTTAAAGTCGTGTAAGCGTGCAAATTGAAATTAATGAATTCTTGTCACCGGAAAAATTGTCGCATTGTTGGTGGGGGACCCACATTGCTGGGCGGTATTGTAATGGATATATAGGAAAGGGGTTGGTCGGAACAGGGGTGGAAGGCTGAGGGGGAATCACCTAGAAATTAGCTGTAATGTTTTGGAACCACGCCCTTCTAAATTTAGACTCTCATTTGTAAGTGCTAGCAAACTAGAGCGCTAGCAAACTTTCC
The DNA here is from genome assembly GCA_034698785.1 of Mycogona germanica. Lineage (NCBI taxonomy): Eukaryota > Metazoa > Arthropoda > Diplopoda > Chordeumatida > Chordeumatidae > Mycogona > Mycogona germanica. The sequence goes on along the minus strand of JAQGBY010002991.1, from coordinate 8,331 downwards.
AAAATTATGGGGGTCGTGTCGTGCGACCAAGCTAATTTTAGAAACTTATTTTTCCATTTTCTAAATTTTATTTTTGTTTGATACGACCCGTCGTGGCGCAGTTGGTTTATGACGGACTGCGGTTCGGCGGTCCCGGGTTCGATTCCCGGCGCGGGCTTTGGCTCGGGGTACTGGTGAAAATGTGCCTCTCACATAGGGCTAAGCTCTGAGAGGGGTACTGAATCTTCCTGTTGTGATCCGTCACTTCAGTGAATTAAAAAAAAAATACAATTTATAATACTTGATAATTGGGCGTGGTTCACACTGATATATATACTTTTGATTTTATTTATAAAATTATTTAAATTTTTAAAAAGATTAATTCGATTCTTCCTACTTGTAAAAATATCTTTCGGGTGCCAAGATCCATTTGTAACCTTTGACCGATTCGATTCGAATCGATTGGTTTTTACAAATTAAACCAATCTCTAATTTCCATTTGTTGAAGTCAAGTGCAATTTAACGTCGAGGGTCTCGAGAGAATGAATAGGGTCGACATTGGTTCTACATTTTTTTCGCCAATTCTTTTTTTCGTCGTCTCCAACAGGCGACTGGCTTTTTTTCTTCGTCTTTTTTTTCGGACGTGCGTTTTCATGATTTGTGTGGAGTCCGTCTATAAGCCCCAGTCATTAACCTGTATAACCGGAGCCGGCAAAGCCTTTGATTTACCACCGTCGTGCTGCACCGAGCTAATACTAGGAAAAACAAACTAGTTGGATTTGCGCTGCAGGTGATATGGTGACGACCTGCACATATCGGGTCTACCAATGGGGGGAAGGAATCATCTGGGAAATGTGTGGTGGGTTAGGTGCAGACATGAACGAAACAGCTGGGATGGCAGTTTCCTATTCCCTATGGCCAGGATTGCTATTGACTGAAATCCTGGCATTTCCGTTCTTTCAGTATTGATTCAAATCGAACAAGAATGGTATCGACAAGAAGAATTGTCAAAATCGAGCATGTGAGCAACGAACGAACGAGACTCTTTCATGACCCACACACCTACGGATGGATAATTACTTTTTTATTCAGTCTGAAATTTAAGGAATGGGCGGTCACCCTGTACTTTGCGATTGAACGTTGCCTTAATTGTCGATACCACGCAACCCCACCATTCCCAATTTCCCTGTTCATTAAGCGTGCGACGGCTGGAACATGATCGACGCCCCCCGCTTCAGGTTCCCTCAAACCAGCTGACGTTTTCACCAACGGACCAGACTTTTTCAAGTCCCAACTTTCGAACCGGATCGCCGTAGGCGGCAGCTTCTAAAAAAACATCGAGATTCACGACTAGATCGCCTCGCAGATATGTTTCCTACGAGGCATCTGCATATACTTAAGATTCATGAGATCCGTAGTTACACGTTAAAACCTGAACATTGATTTTGCAAAACTTGGCGAATGCGCTGATGAACGGAGGCGACTTTTTCTTGCCTGCGTTTCAACAGCTCTTTCAACTCGACTAACGTAAATGGAACCTGCCTTCTAGGCTACGATCTCCATGACTCTGGCAACCGCCACCTGCAGATGCTGGCTGCCTGGGCCGGCGTCTACGTGTGCCGCCAGGGCCGAAATGAAATCGTTATACGACATGCACCAGAGTTAGTGAGGGAGTGAGCCAGTGGAAGCGTTCGCCACTCCCCCTTCCACCCCCCCCCACGTAACAGTTGTCGTTGCCTCGAGTATGTTTGGCGGCGTGGTTCCGTCTGCACATGACTCGGTATCAAATTCGCGCGCCAGCTCTCACATTTGATGGATATCTGTAACAGCGGTCCGCAAACTGCGTCTTCTCTAATTAAGTAATGGCTTTGTAATTTCTTGGGGATCGGTTACGAGTAATCTCAACCAAAGCGAGGCGATAGAGGATTTACTATTCCTTACCTTAAAGTGCACGCGGAAACTTTCTGAATTTCTAGCATCACCATGATTATAGGGTGAGCATGGATTTGAATTCGCTGGAAGAACAGATTACTTCGATCCAAAATGTGTATCCTTTTTAATACGCGCTTCTATCAGTAGTAGCAGCGTACGACTCGTCGTGGCACAGTTGGTTTAATCACTGACTGTGGTTTCGGCGGTCCCGGGTTCGATTCCCGGCGCGGTCTCTCGAAAATTTCGATCCCGGGGTACTGGTCGTTCCCCCTCGCATAGTGCTTAAGCACCATAAGGGGGACGTAAGGCCTGTAGTGCGGTTGACTACAGTTGATATAAAAAAAAAAAATCAGTTACTCAATACAGAAACTAGCATTGCATCTGTGCTGTGCGGGTTTGCCATGCTACAAGGGTAAGCACCATGCTAATGCCCTTCTGCGAACACGCGTCATTTCAGTTTTTAAAATATGATTACTACTCACTAACCTTTTATTTTTAGAGTCACCCATCTTTTTGTTCAGTCAAAAATGTTGATTGTAATTCCAAATCCATAAATGATAAAATCAATAGTCTCTAAAGCGCGATTTATAAAAGCAATCGTTTATTCCTTAAAATCGAGCCGTCCGACAATGACTCGAACCCACACTTATTTAATCTGTAGATTCACAAGTCTTCCAGGGAAACACCTTGTGTTTAGAGTTGGACAGGTTTTGCCGTTCAAGCGAGGACGTCTCATTTAACTATAGTATTTCTTTTTTATTTATTTATTTCCCATCACTGTAGTTGTCGCTGGACTACAATCGTTTCTGTATCCCTCTTGGTGCTTAGGCACTTCTGCGAGGGGCACATTTTCACCAGTACCCAAGGATCGAAATTCTCGAGAGCCCTCTCCGGGAATCGAACCCGGGACCGTCGAGCCACCCAGTCAGTCGCAATACCGACTGGGCTGCGACGAGTCGTACTTCGCGTGCAATAGTTTGTAGATTATTGTTGAGTAGGCCTACGGCGTTGACGAGCGAACGAGAGACATGGGAGCGTTCATTTTCTACGTAATCATTTCTGAAATGTCTGCCTGCTATCGAATATTCGCGTGTTCCCGATAGTTTCCCCAGGCGTAAATATAATCTGCCAAATCGTAGGGGGTGGTTTGGTTGGGAGAGGGGGGGGGTAGGGGATGAGGGGGCTGGATACTGGGTAATGAGACACAATGGGGTGATGGGTGTAGGCGGAGGGAGGCGGTGTATACTAATTCGGCGGAAGTGAGAGTAGCTTTCTCTTTCTCTCTCTCTTGCACAACTCTATTGAGGCATAATTTAATTTCTGTAGCGGCATCAATGTAGAATAAAAACTTGATTTACTTACTGTTCTAAAGACTTAGGCGAGTTTACCTACTGCGAAAATAAAATAACTAAATTTATTTTATTTTGGAATAAATAAAAAATATGTCCTGAAAATATGCCCATAAATTTACGTGTCCAACAAATTAATTTGTGTAAATTACCAGAATTTAGCAAAATGAATTATTCACTTTATATATGCTAACGGGGGTAGAATTTTAAATTAATTTACGGAAATATTTTTTATCATAGCATGTTGCAGCTACATGTTAACATGTACAATGTTTACGTGACTGAATTGCCCCTTAAATAAAGATGATAGGCAATCACACAGTGCATCTGTGCTTTGCGGAAATGTATACAGCCAGGGTATTTGAGCAGCTCGTTAATCTCTTCAAGGATAGAATAGGAGCTGTTGGTAGTATTAACTAAAGTACTGGGAATTGCAGGACTACAATTATAGCTTATCGAGAAGATGTTTTAAAATTGTTACGCTTAAAATATTTTCGTTGCCGAGTTATAATGTGTACTCTGCAATTCCCAGCACTTTAGTTAATCTCTTCGTTGCAAATCCTTTTTGGCCTGAGACTTACCGTCATACTTACGAATTCAACAAACGTGTTAATGATTAAGCAAAATAAGAAAGTAACTAAATAAAATTAGTTTCCCCAGATGCATCATGAATCCCAAAATATACAGTATAATAATGTACTACTTGTATCTAGTAATGAAAGTTGCTTCTGGTCGGGCCTTAGGATGATATTGAATATATACAGTAGCATTTTTTTCTTCATTTTTCCATCATCGTTTTTTGCTCTTCATTGTGTTCCTTCGCCGAATCTTGACGATGGGAACAGAATATTAGACGTGGAATTTGCTGCGTTAAGATTTTCTGTATTATCGCGTGTCATCCTATTTCTCTTCCGCGACCATCAAAGAAAAAATAGCCTGGAGCAATGCGAAGGGTGGGTTCGGGGTGGAGTAGAGGATGGAGGTGCAGGGTCGTGTTGAAATTGTTCGGGAGGGGGAGGATGGGGGATGGGTCCAGGACTCGCTTGATTTATGGCGCACTTCATATACGCTCCATACCCGCGTATAACCAGTATCCTAGCACGGATTGTGTAGGAAGCACACGTGTATACAACGCAATCTGTTTTTCTATCAAAGTTCAACATGGATTTTGCTTGTTTTTCTTTATGGACGCCGAGGGACAATAGAAAGCTCTAAAGATGGATTCATCAGTAAGCGATTAGTCACGGTTGTTCGTTCAATATCAAAACAGAGAAAAACAATAAATATTTTTATATGATTTAAAAAACGATATTTATATTTGGAATCATGTTGAATTATAGCAGCAAAAAACGTTCTACGTATCATGAAATCTTGTTTTGAAACCTTGCAGCAGTTTCTTTAATCACTTTAGAACCGTTGTTGTTCCTATAAATTAGATTCAGTTATTCAAAATTGTGTTTGTTCATATTCACCTCCAGGTGGCGCTACAGTGCGTGAGTTATGTTAGCGTTCGCGTGGCCCACCCCATCACCTGCCAACCTGCCATTTTAATTTCGTCCGGAATGACGTGTGCGGGACACGAGATTGGATGTGGCGGTTGCAGATGGTGCCTGGTGACGACAACGACATTGACGTCGTCGGCGACGGTCGGAGAGATCCCGGCTCTTGTGTTCCATCGTCTCCTCCCCTCTTCTTTCCTCCAACGGCAGCATCTGCTACCGTTTTCGCCCGAGCCTTTTGCTCGCTCGTCCGTCATTTCACGCTTTTTCATTATGCCTCTCTCTGATTACTGCCGCAAAGCTGCATCTGCCTCTACGGCGACATCAGAGTGGCTTTTACGTTGATATGTGGATTTGAGAGAAATTGCTGGGACTCGAGAATGAAATGAAGGAGAAAACCGATGAAAATTGTGCCTTACGAGCCTCCCATGATTCTGGTATTCATGACAAAAATGAAAACATAAACGTGACCCACTTTTAATGTCACTTTGTTTGCAAGTTGATGGGCAAATTGTATTGAAACAATTGTTTTCTGTACAAGTTGATAATCAACAATATTTCCAAGAGCATGTTCACAGAAACTGAAATTCTTAAAAAATGATTTCTTGTTGAAAATGCACTTTTGTAAATGCATTTTTCTAGTGACCACAGAATCAAATACAAAATAAGCTTCTGTCGTTTCAGAGCTCTGAATAAAACAGTGTATAGGGTTTTAAATGGTGTGTGGGTTAAGATGCGGGCGTTGGCTTTAGAAAGTCGGTCGCTAGATTCCTTTAACTAGATTAGGTTGACATTTTTTATTTTTTTCTAAAAAAAAATACTTCATTGCAATCAAGTTTATACATCTTAAAAGCTTTTATCCCTACAAAATAAGTTATGGGCTTAAATGTCAACATAATTCTTTGCATTCAAGTTGTTATATCGTGGTGGCCTTTTATCCTTTTTACTTTTTCCAATTATCGACGCACACGTCCTATACTTGGGTGAGTCAGCCGCAGACGGACCACCTTATTTTGCGCACCCTGTATATTACACAGAATAAGCCCTCGTTTTCGAGCCACTTCAATTCAAGAGTGTTGTCGATGAATACCTTGCGTTTAAAAGCTCCGCTTTTTGTATTGGACGAGCTATTGTGCACCGGGCGTGATTGTAAAAGCCCCGCGTCAAGCCGTGCCCGCGTAGGGGTTAATGGGAATTGCACATCACAATCACCCGAGCCTTGCCTATACGTGAATTATTTCATCCGGCATTTATTGGCTGTTGTCGGAGGTGAAAATTAGTGACGGCCGACCTGCTGCGCCTTTGCTGCGCCGTACGACGACTGAGGCACGCAGTCGTCTCCATTGTAAAATTAACAATACAGTTTTTGAACATCTCCTCATCCCGTTGCCAGGCACATTCAATTGCACAGATTTATTCGTTATCCACAGAAAGTGCTTCTAGATAAATTTATGTGCGGATTTATGTAAATTCTAAACGACATGTATCATGAAAATAAAATTAGTGTGACCTGTAAAGAGCATTCCATCCATTATAATGTAGGCAGCATTTGATTTAACATAAGCGATAAGAACTTTAGCATTTCTGAAAGGTTGCACCTGGCTGGTTACAAATTGAAATTGGATAACTAATTTTTAGAAAATAATTTCGTTTCAAATAGAATTCATTTACGGTGTCACTTGGATCTTCTAGCGCAATGTTGATTTGATGTAGACTTCTTGTCGAACACGAACATACTGTGTGTGTGCCCCCACGGTGAGGCGACCCACCATCATTTCGACTTGCCCGCGCACTCTCTAAGCCTCTTGCTGTTGTTATTGCAAGCAATGACCAATGTTGACGCAACAATTCTATTCGTTTTCAGTTGGCCGAACCATTGTAGAATCTGCGGAACGAGAGAGTTGCTCTTCGGGGTCGGACCGGGGGACCTCCAACTGAGAATGTGTTCGCTCCCTCAATGGTGTGATAGCGCTGACCACCGGCGCCGCGACGTTGGGCGCCCCTATGAAAGACATTCTGCCCCCTTCCCCTCCCCTCCACTCCACCCAATAACGTTCATTGGCTGGACTCTGTTGTTACAGTTGTGGGAACGAGGTGAGAGAGAGCGCGTAGGCCGACAAATATATTGTTCGACGCGAAAATTGCAATTTTCCACATTAAATTTCTCAATTGGGGTCTCGAACCTTTATCCAACAACTGTTGTGACAAGTAATTGGAAAAAGGCCTATCCGAGACCACATCTGTTCTTCGTCCAGCAGGGACTTCTACACCAGTGGTTCCTGGACCGTTGGTGCGTGCTGATAGCACTTTGGAAAGAAACGAAAATTCACTTTGCCGGTAGAGTAGCTAAATTATAAAAGTTAGGTTTCTCACGCGATGAAATGTTTCGATGAGCTCACCGACTACTCCAAAGCTTTTTCGTAAAATCAATGCTGTAGTTGAGTGAAACGGCTGTTTAGCTGGTTTTGAAAATAGGGCGAATGAAGTGAGCTGATTAGGTGGGCGGATGCGATAGTTGCTGAGCATAATTTAGCTTCGTCGAGTGTTGCGGAAGTTTTTCGTAGAAATTGCTTCGGGCGAAAGTGTGTAGCGTCAATTAAATTCCGTGTATAATTTGTCGCTGCATAGCGTTATAGGAAGGGTCGATTAAGTCGTCGGGGAGAGGGGATTGATTTGTACGCCCCATGATGCGAGTGAGAAATTTATATGTTCCAAAACTGGTGTAATTAATATTTCGTATATTCAACAATGTGATATATTGTTGTTAGTCATATTGGTTCGCTAAATACCAATTAAATATCAATAAGTATCAATACCTCACCTCGGAATTTAAATAAGCAAAATGGGTAAACAAGGTAACTACAATTTATGGAAAGAACCTGTCTAGACACTTGTTTTGTAAATGTAAATACTTTATTTCAAGTACAGCTCACATAAGTAGGGGGGGTTACATTGGTAATTAAAATTCCTGATGCGTTGAACACTTTCGATGTTACCACCGCTCAGAATATTAATTATCCTATTTTCAAAAATTTCGCAACACGCGAACGAATGAATAATTCATGGACAATATAGGGTTGGCTACTTTATAGCCATAGAAACGATGGTTGTTTACGTCTAATGGGTTTTGTTAAGGATGCGGGACTGGGTCACAGCACATCTTGAGATTTTTGCTTAAATGAAAATATGAGCGCCTGAAATTCTTATTGCAGGCAATCACACAGAGCTTCGTGCGTTGCGGGAAAACTAGCCACCGGGATTCACAGCGGACTAACTACGGTGTGACGATCCAGCAAGTTTAACTATTGACCATTACATTTTTTAAGACCTTTAAAAATATGTATTGTATAAATAGTTTGCGTAGCAACAAAGCATACTGTACACACAACTGCCACAAACAATTGATATGGGCTGTATTTTTTTTTTCTACTTTCTCACAATTCTGCTTTTGTCGTTCGTTCAAAGAAGGTTTCGCTTTCTGAGCGCGGATGGCGTCACCGAGTGACGTCATTCGTCGCCGAGTAAATTACTGTTGTAAGCTTGTATGGAAATACGGTGTAAAGGTGCCGCGC